>WURS02163281.1:0-21390 GCA_011762765.2 Rhinocypha anisoptera
AGGCGGAAACGAAGTTAGCTGGAACGCGGGAAGAAATATGCAACGAGAAGACATCAATATGATAATGAGACGGGGGGAAGAGGGGGTGGAGGAGAAGGATCTTTTTGCGAGATGTTGACAGGAGAACCTGAAGGGAACCAAGGAAACCGTAAAATTGATCTCGGGGGGAAGCGAGTTCTCCTCCGTAATGGGGAGGGGGGCTATTATTGCACGTATTTCGAAGGAGAGCCGAATGGCGCCGGGGAAAACAAAGGAAATCAAATTTCTCTGCGGATTATGAGCGGAAAGGTTCGATGGAGAATGGCTGGATCATTTTCGAAATAACCACATTTACGGCGCACTCATGGTTTCACGGATTATTCATTGCAAGTTCGAGATGTGGGATTTGGTATAGAAAAGTGTCCCAACAAAGTGAGCGGCGGCCACTTTCGAGGTACCTACCTAGAGATTACTTACCTAAAGGGTATATTTGGGATTCACTGACGTCATACGTCATCTTTCACACGTTTTACCTGCTCTGGCGAAGTCTTCCGCGGTGTTCCACGGATTGGTGCTTCGAGGTTTTCGGTGCTCCACCACCTCTTCCGTTGTCTTTTGCTGACGACAGTTTCGTCCTCGTTCCAGAGAACATCTTCAGGTCGAAGTTCGACCTGAAGATGTTGTCTGAAACGAGGACGAAACTGTCGTCAGCAAAATACAACGGAACAGTTGGAGCACGGAATCGAAAATCCTCGCGGCACGTTTTTACCTGATTCCCCGGCCAAGACTGTGACAGGAGAAATTCGACTAGGAAGGCGGTGGATACATCTGTCAAGCCTGAGTTGGAGGGTCAGTCGATTTTACTCTATGAGCGCTCTTTTCACCCGCCATAGATGCAAAACACACCTCACGTACCTAGTTACTACTAAGAATATTTCAGCGTTGTTTAAGAGGAGAAATCTTGTAGGTGGTCTATTTGCATGCTTTAAACGATTCTCTTTTCAAAATATCGAGCTAGGCCATACACTCTGTGGTAAGACGATGTGTAAGTTATGCCTCATCTTGAGAGTACGCCTCGAGTGTGTGGGACCCTCATGAGACAGGATTAGTGTTGGAATTGGATCGAGTGCAGCGTACATCAGCTAGATTTGTGAAAGGTTGTTATGACCAACGCAGCAGTGTTACAAGTTTATTGGAAAAGTTAGGTTGGGAAACACTCGCTTGAGCGAAGGTTGAAGTACAGGTTAAATCTTTCAGGCAGATTTCAGGAGGATCATTTCAACGATGAGATCATAAATATGTTACAGACACCGACATACTACGGGAGATTAGATCACGTTCATAAAATCAGAGAGTTAGGATGGCGAACAGATAGATATAAAATTTCATTTTTTCCTCACCCAATTAGAAATAACAATAAATATGATCTCATGTCCGGGTTAGTAATCAAGGTAGTTAGTGTATATATGTATATTTTCTTGTTTGTATTTAAAATGTAGTTCCTCGTCTTGACCTTGCATTTTGTAAGGACATTTTTTAATTGTTATGCATGCTTGTTGTGAGCGGTCTGACATTGCCCAGCATGTGTTGTAGTTCTCGTAGTCGGTTTTTTTGTATGATACGTAGTTTCTTCTTTCGGTGCGTAATGCATGACTTGTATCATTTGCATTGGGAGTGCATGTGAATGTATGGTGGTTGGCTCACTTCCTGCCACACGCCTTTGTGGTGGCTTGCAGGGTATTATGTAGATGTAGATGTGTGGAACGGGAGCTCTGAATGTACCTATTTAATTACTTTTTTAACTACAATAATTTCGCCGGGAACACGTTTGAGAGATTTTTCACCCTAACAAGATTTTGTTTTAGGGATTTAAGATTTCAGGTATTTTTCAAGTGATGTGAGCCAAGAAAAATGTCATTATTAAACTTCATAGCTAATATGTGTGTGTATTTAAATAAATAGAGGTGAACCTTTGATATATTTCCACAGAATAAAATGATTAGACACGACCGGTTGTGAACGATAATCTACATAATATTTATAATCATTTTAATAATATTTATTTATTTTATAATATTTAGGTCTGTTAATAAGTTGTCACAGTTACGTACAATAAAATCATCTAGTAGTATATTGCGGATTGCATAAAACTATCTAATTATGCGGCGAGATTTAAGAAAGATTTATTTAGTCCGATAAACATTAGGGAAAGGTTTAAGTGAACGTTCATGCAGATTACATTACTGAAACCAGAAGTGAATTCGGGAATCCTCTAAGGAGCGAGCAGGGCTTGTTCGAAATATTAGCCCTTCGGGTGCTCCCTACTCTCCCAAGGCCAATGCCCACAAGGCCTTCTTGGAGAAAAAGCGACCGATTTCCCACTCAGGTTTAAAAGATGAATCCCATATCCTTTCGTCTCAGTCTAGACCACAGAATCACATAGAGACGGAATAAAACCTTAAATTTTCCTGCGGCCGTGAAAGTGGCACCGCTCGCTTTGCTGCGTTGCGTTTCTATTACCACTGTGGATACACATTCTTAATCAATTTTAGGATTTTTCAAGGGTTCCACGTTCCAATTCTTCACTTTGTGCGATTTTCCGTTCGATGGACTTCACGATAGACTCGACAAAGGAAATAAATTGACGCTGTCGAATATTTTCAGCTAGTATTTGACACGAGTTCACCTTCGGGGGAGATCGCAAGTTTCAAACGGCGCAAGTGACGCATTATTCCCGACGGATGGAAAGTGACCGCGCGAATATGGGTTTGGAATAAGTACGGAAATCACCTTCGAACATCACTTAAAGCTTGTTACACACGACGCCATTTCTTGGGCCAGAAATGGTTAGAGATTGGGCTAGAAATTGCCTGGATTTTGTAGCACCATTCTTGCCGCAACTATTTACATGAAGTTTGTACACACGCTACCAGATGTCGGTGCCATAGATTGCATAAATATGTAGGACACATCAACATATACGATATAAATAATGAAGTACGTTTTAAACGTAAATTATAAAGAATGCTAACAAATGCTTTTCTTAAGTAGTTGAGTTTCGCAAGGGACATTACTAACAATTACATAGCACGTTTTACACATTATTAGTGATAACTAAAATATGTTAATTATACATTAACACAAGCTATAAAAATAATGAAGAACGTTTTAAATGGAAATAAAACGGAATACTAACCATGCATGATGTTCTTCATTCGCCGAATCTCACATAAACTCTCACATCTGGTACAATAAAAATGGCGGAAATACAACCCGTTCTATCCTGTGCAACTGGCAGGAAACTACTGGTGCCACCTCCAGATGGCAGGGAATTCGCTATGACACACGACGAAAAACATGGCGTGCATTTTCTTGTATCATTTCTGGCCCAATAAATGGCGTCGTGTGTAACGGGCTTTAGAGTTACATCGTATGGCAGGGATGGTGAACTTTTTGGCTATTGGGTGTCATAGTTTGAGTGTAGAGAGTAAACACCTCTTTCCTTCCGTGCCTATCCGTCGACTGAAACATATATACGATTATTTTGGCACGTCTAATACGCATAGGGTGTTTTTATGTGAAGAGAAATCTAAAAATTATATTCGTAATTATTGGTTATGAAGCACAAATTATACTTGAGCGCATAGTAAAGATGGTGTGCTACCATGTAAAGTATCTATAAGTCTTCAATTTTATTTACCTACGGTGCAGAATAACAACAAGTTCCACCGCGGGAATTGCCCTTATCGCCATACCAAAATAATTGTTCCGCGTGCCATTGCTTTGGCACACCCAGTCCTTGGGCCTTGATAATTTTTTTAACACCATAACATTTAAAAAAATAACAATGACGAAACACACACATTCTTGCCGTATGTGGAGATGGAAAAAAATCCACCTAGACGGGATTCGAACTTGCGACCACCGGGCAGACGAGGACTTCACCCCGCCGCCACCGAGGCCGGCTAAATTAAGTTATAAAATAGGGCTACAACTTTTTTTTATTCGCCTTCAGATCTAGTCAACACAATGAAACAGAATAGAGATACAACCAAAAGAGATATCTGAAGAATATTGGGCGTAAAGGTAATTGTGATTACTTTCCTAATTCAACAAAAAGAAAATCGATTTCAAAGGTTTAACTATGTGGACTCTCATTTGGCGATAAAACGATCCATAAACACTATTTCCCCTAAAAAAATTTATTGGCACAACTAATTTCAACGATTAGTGTCGACATCTATTAAAATATGAGGAATATAATGATGACACTAGGTGTTGAAACTAGTTGTGCCAATAAACATTTTAGTGTAGATAGTTTTTCTTTGTCATTTTATCACAAGAACGAAATCACTTGTGTGTATCACACTCAGCCTCAAGCCCTATAAGGTAGCTTATGGTTCTCAGGGTAATATAATGATGACACTGGGTGTTGAAACTAGTTGTGTCAATGAAATATTTTGTGGAAATTCAGTCACCGGCTCCAATTTCTCTTCTGATTCCATCTACTCCTGGTGATTGTATTTCTTGACGTCATCCACTGTTCTGTTGAATTCGCATCCTGATGCCGCTTCACCTCGTTCATTTGTACCCTTTTTGCTCTCGCTATTCAAAAGTCCTACAATTCCTCGATGTATCCGTAAAGTTTTCTGGGGTTTTCCACCAGGTCAGATAATTTATAGCCGACATTTCTAAGGCCGACTCTGCCATCGTCTTCAGGGCATTGATGATCAATTACCTGGCATGATGGAAAACATGAGAAAAACTCACCCACACAAAGATCCTGGAAACACCAAATCCCTCCTCCATGTGTTCCTTCAATCTTTTTATAAGTCATCCTTTTCAACATTCTTATTCCCAATCGCATCCCTGATATCTTTTCTATGATTTTACAGCAGTTTTCATTCATTTAGTGTGACTGAGACTCAATTATGGTACAGAATAGTTGACCTGTATTGTTGACCAGAATAGTTGTACTTTTTATTTCCTTGTTGAACATATGTGCTTCTTTTATTTCTTTTTCTATATGACTGATTGCTGGAATGTATTCTTGGTATGTCACAGAGTCTGTCAGCTCGCTTTGTAATTTATCAGTCAGAATCCAGTCATTGTACTGCCAACACGATTTTCTCTTCTTTGTCATTCTTAAGACATTCCCACTCCTGTGAACTTCCGGTCGTCTCTGAGTATATCATTTTCTATCCTTTGCCGTAGAATTCAATGGTCAAACCTAATTTACTTCACTAACATCCTAGCATGTCTAACCCTAGCGCATCACTATTCTGGAATTTTCTAACTTTTCTAACTTCCCACTTACTACTCCTATGTATCTAATATTTAATACCCCAACTGTTATACATTTATGCATTTTGACTGATTCTCCCCACCCCTTATGACCCACCTAGGAACCCGATTGGAGGGCTGTTTAACCTCCGACAAATCCTACCTAGACGTATGAAATCACGCTATATTGGTGAATGGAAGACGTAAATCTCTAGGGAGATTAATGTGGCTGTTTCCTCAAACCTCGCAGTGCTTCGGCTGTTGCCGTGAACTTCACTCAAGTCCTCAGCTGAGCCAGTTGATGCCAGACCGATCATCCTAACCTGTGCTATCAGTACCTCAAAGTGAAATTCTGCCTTCCTAAAGGTATTCTTTTCTGGCTGTCGATTTCTATAAAAATTAGTTTTTTGTTGCAACTAAGATTCAAAGCGGGTACCCTCTTATCCATAGTCAAAGTTTCAAACCCCTAGATTATCTATTTCATTTCCCAATTTATAGAGCTACTCTTTCTCTTCAAGCATTTATAGACTTTTGATAATTTCTCTCCTGAATCCTAATATTTTATCCATCCATTTAAAGTAAATCGTACGCCTTCAATTAAATGTTCCATCGCCTCCTAGTATTTCATCATTAGTTCTTTTAAAGTTATCCTTTTTATGCGATTAAAATTTATCATTCGTAATCTAATTTCACTTTTCCATCTTTCTCACCTTTTTCACAGCGGAGTTGCAGTGCATTATCGGAATTGCTGAATTTTGTTAATTGTCGATTCTTGTTGTTATGTCCCCTGATATGTTAGGCACTGGCTTTAAATAAAGGTACATCTAGTTCTTTGATTTATTGACCTAAACTTTTCTTTCAACACTTTGGGTGCTCAATCCACCAGAGCTTTATTGTTTTGAAGTGTATGTAGCTTAATTAAGTAGATCCACACCAAATTTCACCCATACGTGTACCCTTCCTGGTCTTTCCTCTCATACATTAAGCGATACCGACTATTACTGACTTTCATGCATTCCAGCGTCCAAAATTTGAAATTCCCTTCCTCTATCCTCGGTTTTGCTATTTGAGTTATACTTCTATAGACTACGTAGGTATCGGGGGTGTTATCGGCCATCAGTTGGTGGAAAAATGCCATCGTAAAACAAATGTACTAACTTGATTTTTTCAACAACAATTTATAGATATTTTTTTATTTTAAGTCTTAATTTAAATAAATAATTTTAATTTTAATTTGTCATTAAAATATTATATGTGGAAAAACGAAGTTTTTTATTTTTCTTATGGTCTTACATGGTGTTATAATGAGTAAAGTATTCCTCCTATCCACACCCAACCCTAGCCAATCCTTAATGCGTTTTGTAATTTTGCCATTTATATTAGGTAAAAAACTTTTCCGGAAATCTTCTAAACTCCCGAAGACGTCCTGGTTTCACGGCGGATCACTTTCTTTCTACTTTTATTTTCTCCCGGACGACATCGCGTGTGTCTTTCCCTTTCTTAAAGCCAAGTTGGCGTTCAACGAGTAATTAATTTTTCCCGTTATTCACGGTTTCCAATTTCTACGGTTGATATAACATGAGGAATTTACTCACGAAATCGATTCCTACTCTTTCATCCGTGAGCAGGCTGCAGCGAGATTCAAGGGAAAGCGAAAGGAATGAGGATGGAAAGTAGGAACACAACTGGGAAGTCTTTCCGAGGCCTGAACTTAATGGATGGGCTTAGAGTCTTTAAGTATCCCTTCGGTTTTGGCATTTCCGGACGGGGATGACGTGAGATGCTGCCCTTTTCCCCCCAAGTCTTAATGACCCGCGCTGCTCATCCCTGCCATCCCCTTCTTCCCCTGCTTCCTCGCCGTCCCTGACGGTGGACCGATCGTATTCTCTCCCCGTGGAATAAGATCACTCCTTTCGAACTCCCAAGGGTCTCTAGCACGGTGCCAACCTCAGCTGCTGTTGCATTGTCGTGGAAAGAAAGGGGAAAACTTTCATCCGGCTTAAACTCGGGAGAAGGCAAAGGAAGAGTGGGGGCAGTAAGTATTTTCTTAGAGATGATCCGCAAAGAACGGTCTCGCGGTTTCTATGCGGTACAGAATGTTGGACTCTTAAGCAATCTGAAAAATAAAAATTTACCAAATAGCAGAAGGGATTTCGAACTTTTTTGCCATTGATTTGATCCTGTAGCAGAATTTCGACAAATTGGAAACCCGATTAATGCTATGAGCTATCGACAAAAAATTGATCCAGTTGAAGGTATAATTTTAATCAAATTATTGATAAATGATATTAAAAATTATAAATATGTAAGATGATTCTTTCGCGTATTTTAGTAAATGTATTCTTATTCAAAACAGCAATTGGCATTTTTATAATAATGGCCGCTATATGCACTTTCCGTGGTCTGATACTTGCTAAACCGTTAAAATTTTAAGTGGCTAATGTAAAAAATCTCCTTGCAGCTTAAATTTCTGTTTTATATGAATCTTCTTAAATGTGATAGTAATAATCATTAACCCATTAAAACAGTCAGATGGGCAGAAAACCCCCTTCATATTACTTTCACCTACATTTTTCGCTTTGAAACCAAGTTTTATATAGGCGTGCACTTCTCATGCAATCGTTTCCCTTTAAAAGTTTTCATAGTTGAAAAATGATTCAAATGTGTTCTCACTGCTACAAAAAAGTTCTCTGGTAGTTTAAAATGATATCTTTTTAGTAGTTAGGGTGATCTTTTTAAAACCACATACTAATTTAATGGAGGTTTCAGAGAAAACATTGCAATTCCACATATAACGTTTATTTTAACACAACCAGGTTTCGCAATATAACTGATCTTCTGGTGAAGAATATGAGAATATGTTTTTATACAGCGAAACCTGGTCGTGTTAGATTAAACCTAGTATGTGGATTTACAGTTTTTTATTTAAAACCTTCCACAAAGAGAGACTTCCAATAGTGAAGCCTGAAACCATTTCTTAGGTACTAATTTATTGATAAAACCTTCTAAATATGTTAGTCTTTAAGAGGTAGTTGAGGAAAAGACTGTAAAATTCCATTATAATTGTATGATAATATAATGAAGAATTTGTTCCACAAGAGGTATATTTATTATTCAGCTAGATTCACTATGCTGTAGTATTTTTAGGATCCTGCAGATTCCTGAGCATGAATTCTTTATTCTGTTATACAAACATGTCTATAGTTGACATTTCTGTCGCTGACTAATGAACCAATAAACGTTTTAAACCAGTATGCAATGTTACTGCCTGCGCCTTAGATAATGAAGTAACGATTTTCTTTAGTATTGAGACTTTATAGTTTATTTTTTCCTTTCAACTTTTGTATAACTCTCTCCTATTACCTTATACTTTCATAGTGTAATAGATACTTAACGAATTTAAAATACTTTTTCAGTTGCTATGGACCAATTATGATCGTTTTCCCCTCAAGAGTACGTTTTTACTTTGTGATTCAGACCTTATCTTCAAAGTTAGTATCAAATTCCATTACGTATCCACGTGGCACCTGCTTATTGACATACTAATTTTGGCATTTCTATAAATTATAAATGACCTCATTCCACGTATGCTGTGTCCTTGTTTGTTGTTTGTTCAGTACTCTCTCATTGATCAAAACATTGCTATAAGTGCAGCCTAATACTATTCAAGCGGACCTTAATATCTCAAGGCCTAAATGTACTTGTCCGGATTTTCACGGTAGCATTGTGGAAGAGCGCTCTGCTACTGAACGGGGGTCTCTGGTTTAATTCCAGGTGACGACTTCGAAGACCTCCAGCCAAACCCAAACTGAGTGCTTTTCTAGGTACCAGATAGAAACCATAGGAGTCAGAAGAATGCAACTCGCCGCATAGGTACCGTGATAGGTGAAATTTCACACGCTGTTGGGTTTAGTACTAGGTGAGGTATACCGTCATCTATCAAACCAACCTGAGTGTTGAAGGTTGATTTTTACATCTCATCCGTGAAAATAATATATGAACGTTTAAATTATATTCATAGAGAATATTGGGTCCGTTCAATATATCAGGAGAGTATGAGTAATAGTATTTTTTTTAATATGGTGTGTCGACAGCTTTGATAATTTAGGACCTCTTAAAGTCACAGAAAAAACCTATTGGACGGACACAACACCCATGCCATAGGCGGAACTCGAACCTGAGACCTTTGGGGTAGCAGTGGGAGAGAATGAAATATTATATACATTGCTGACTTGCGCCTCTCATATATTCCTTTGAAACGCAATATTACCAATTAGTACCTCCTAAATCAAATTTCGGAGCATCTACATCTATCTATATTTATGAAATACCATGGAAGCCGCCTCAAGGGCGGTGGTAGGATGTTATTCAACACCAACGTTACCTTCCCACCTGCAGACGTTAAAACCATTCAACAAGCAAGAAACTTCTGAAACGCGAAATATTTGGTTGCAGGACAATATTAATATCATGCAGGAGGATTGTAAAAATATATATTCTACCTGCGTGCGAGATAGCTACGAAACATTTATAATACCTATCATAACTATATCTTTTGTATTTGTGATGTTTGTTTTGAGTTAGAGAATGACTATGAGTTATTAATTAGTTATGTCATATTTTTTCTGTAGATGGATAATACGAGTTATTAAAGGGTGTCCGTAAATTATGTTTCCGATTTTAATATTTTATTAATCAGCTCTACTGGGGTTCATCTACCTGGACATGCTCAGTGATCAATTAATCCCACAGCTGCAGGAGGACATTCCAGACGGAATTTATCAACAATAAGGTATCCCTCCGCATTTTCATAATGAAGTGAAATCGTACTTGAATGAATATCTTCCACAGCGTTGGATTGGGCGCGGAGGCCCTATGGAATGGCTTCCCAGGTCACCCAATCTGACGTCAATGGTTTTATTTTTGTAGGATTATGTAGGATGATTGTAGGATTAGGAATAGCAATGTTTACGTTCCTCCTCTGCCAACTATTCTGCAGGAACTAAAGGTACTGATCAGAGAGGCCATTGACAAAAAGCGATGAAGAAATGAAGTATAGCGTGTGGCAGGAGATTGAATATCGCTATGATGTCGTTCGAGTTATTCAAGGTGTCTACAGTGAACTTTACCAATTTACCTCAAGAAAACTTTTTGTGGTGACCTTTTAGCTGGTATGTGTTTTATGAGTGTAACCTTAAGTAAAGCTTAATAATAAAATATTAAAATCGGAAACATCATCAACGGGCACCCTATATTGCGATTTAAATAAGTGCAAGGAATTCTGACCCTAAAATTGGTAATTAATAATGTTTTTCCTTTTCGATTGTAGATTTTAGTGACTATAGCAATGACTTTACTTAAATCTTCCGCGATAGCCAGCCGAGTATTTTTAATATACATAGTCTAAGTGGTTACGAATTTCACCACATGCCTTTTTGGTTTTACATTTGGATGGTAGAACATCATGACCAAGGGAACATTCAAATCCGAAATGATTCTCAGATTCATAAAAATTCCATTTTGTATTTTTTCCGAGATCTTTATGGAAAAAATTAATTTAATCCATATTCAATGCTAGAAAAAAAAGGCATATGTATTCCGTTTACGTCGTTGTGCTATGAATTATTGGTACTAATGTCACAAGTCCTACAGCGGAAAATGAACTTAACGTGGGTTTATGTGGAACTTCATTTCGTGGTCCTTCATATGGGACATTTCTGAATTTTGGTGATTCATCTTCAATTATACAATGCAGAAACTAATTCGCAGTTATTTTAGATAGTAATATTATTTGGTACAAAACTGACTTTTAAATAGAATTTGCTTTAATTTAGCTCTCAATTTTTATTATATTAGTCATAATTATTAATTAAAGCCTATTGAAAAAATATCTTTCACTCTAGTGAAGGAGGTTATTTATTTTACCGACACTTCAGTAACCGAAGTACGTAAAGTCTTATTTTTTAAAATATGCACCAATAATCTTAATTTTCATTCGGTGTGGATTTCAGTTACGTACTTTCTTGATCCTGGATTTAATTGGAGTTGAGGAATGAATTTTGTGTGTTTTCTTGTAACACGGTCCGTATCCGATTTTTTAAGAATAAATCTTGGAGCTCCGCCATTCGGTAGGGGTTCTTTTCAGGCTTGTGAGGCATATGCACCCAACCATCTAAGTTCGTGACAAGATAACAGCTCGCGTGTTTTAATTCTCTTCCGTCAGACGCTTCCTTTAATTTTCTTCCCGAGAAACCCTTCTTTCGTAGCCTCGTCTCTTGGATGTGAAATGGGAAAAGCCTGGTTCTCGCCAACATTCCTAAACAAAAATCATTCCCTTCCACCCACTATTAATTGACTACCAAGGTTGAGAGTTGGGAATAAACTACAAGAGAAAGTTGGAGTGAGAGCTTTCTTATTTGGGAAAATCGAAGAAAAGGAAACGAGTATCCGAAATTTAATCGACTTGAAAGGGAATAGTTGAAAATCCATCAAGTTTCTTACAAAATGCATCTAATGGCATTGACGGATGAACCTACATTTCAGGAAAAGGAATAATACAAGATTGGAAAATCCGAATGGGGTATCACATCCTGATAATTCCATCGAGTGCATGGTAGTCATTTCTTTAACTTGGGTGTGGTGCGTCTTTTGATTTCCTCTGAACTTCGATAAGCCATAAAAATCTCACAAGCGTCCAAAAGCACAAGCACAACAATGGGAGAAGAAAAAACTTCGCACTTTCTACATATAATTTTATTTTTCACCACCCGGGTTTCATCACTTAGCGACATCATCAGGTGGAGATTATGAAGTATTTTTTCTCCCGCTACGAAGGATTTCCACAGTTAAGCCTAAGATTGTTTCTTACGCAAGCTCAACTATAAAATATTTCACAAGCATAAGCTCCTATACAAAACGCAAGCAAATGCTTGGTTCCTCCAAGGGTTGTAAAGTATACATGGAATAAAGTATACACGAAAAAAGGATCCATGGAATCATGAATTAGTGAAAAACTATAACTGATTCATATTTTTTTCCTTATACGATTTTTCTATCAATTCACTATTATACAGTGTAAAAGTTCGACAAATTTTAATTAAAATATGTAAAATCTTCAGAGACGAAGGCCTAAAAAGGCGTTTATGTGATCAGTAATGACTACATAAAATACTTGCTAGGAACTAGAAAAATTAATATACCAGTGATCTTAGACTAAAAAATACCATTCAAATAGTAATTTTTCTGTTGTATTATGCCCGGTTATGTTAAGCATATTACGCTTATTATTTATATTTTACTAATCGTATTATGAAGAAAGTGAAAAAAAGAAGAAATTAAGTCATTTATTAAATTTTTAGAGGTTTTGGTGTAGGCTGCTAAAGTTTTGTAGCAATTTAAAAAACAAGGATTCACGAATTTAAAAATTACAATGATGTAAGCTTAAAAACCTTCAATATTGAAGTTTTTTTATCAATGGAAATAAACCTCTCCCTCTTCTCTATTTATTATAATAATGTATGTTCTCAGTACATAGGGACACTGATTTATTTCACATTTAAATTTCAATTAATACATTTTATTAATAATCTTATGAGTTAACCACACAGAGTTTAAGAGATGCTGAAATTATTTTTCAAACCGGAGATTTCTGACAGTAAGATGGATTCATGGTTTTTTTCTACGCTTATTGTGAATAAATATTGTATTTAAATCATCCACTGATGTCTGCTTATCATAACTCCTATCCAAGAAATGAGTATTTTATTTAGAAAAGTTTCCATTTCGCTTCGTCTTCGCTTCGTCAAACAGTTACTCCTCTTCAGATCAAAAGGTCTTCTATCTCTAAGCATTTTTTATGTGAAACTACGAACTCGTACCTTAGTTTTTGCATCTATTATCGTGTAAATTTGCATGAAATGGCGATGAAAATTTTTCTCGTCCATGTTGATGATTAACTAAAAATACATTCCGTCGAACCTTTGTATGAATTTACGTTCTGGGAAATACACCAGCAATATAAGGAATTGCAAAAAAAAACTCCGAAACCGTTTCAGAGCATGTTTGTTGTGCCCAAAAATGAAAATAACATGGAAATGCGAACAATTGAAAGGCAAATGAAAGGTGAAAGCAGTCATTGGTATCGCGTCATAAGCGATTGCTGAAAATCAGTCGCTTAAGCAAAGACCTAAATGAGGGGTGAAATTGACAGAATACAAATTGATTGAAGTACTGGATCCTTAAAAATAACGAGACAACTCAAAGATTCTGCCTGTGACACATACGGGAAATTTGAAAGGCATAAAATAATTTTTAAAAAGTGAAATGCGAACACCTTAGCGTGATTAATATAAAGTGCAATGAAATTCTAGATAATAATTTTACAAGGTGGAGCTTGCATTAGATATTGCATAATAATAAACTTCAGTTTTCATTAACGGAAATAAATTTCATTATACTCGTAATTTTGAAGAAATTTTTATGCAAATTCAGCGACTTTGATCATAATTAAGACTAAACGAGTTGCAAGAATGTTAAAAATTGATCTCCACTTTCACTCAGAATCGAAAAATACGAAAGCGTCAAAACCTCTGCCACTAAATCGTAATATATAAGACCATAGCAATGATAATTAACTTAGGATGATGCTCTATACTTTTCATAAATGTATATTATGAAATATATTAAATTTAAAATTTCTGACAATTGGAATATTTTCATAAAATCACATGACGCAGAGAATTTGATATCGATATTGATGAACACGTAAGTAATATAAAATATTATTTTGGAAATGGACCTTTTTTGTCGGATAGGTGCTCATGAATTTGGATATGCAATGCTTGATAATAGCAATTTCTCTTAAATGAAAACATAATTGTTCGATTGATGGCAACTAGATATTTGATAGACAATATTTGGCAACTAGATGTTTGATATATGATATTATTCGAATACGAATCCGATATCAGTCAAAAGTATTTACTTTGTAATCTGATAAACCAGCCTAATTGTTTCATTTTTAGATGATTTGAAGTACCATTAATCCTTAACTCTATACAAGATATTTCAGGTATTTAGTAAATTTTACTATTAGTTCTTAGCATATATAAATGACTTTTTTATCCTACCAGGTGAGACGAGTGGGTAGCGTGCTCACTAGATAAATCAGATGCCGTTAATTCGAATCCCGTCCAGGGAACGGACGCCGATTTTTTATCAAAGTTTCCTGAAATGTTGACTTCAGATTGAAATGTCACGTGGTCGAACCCATTTAACGAAACCACCTCAAAGTAATGTAAAAATAAAATACGCTGAGAAGGCCGTCATTTGGTGGAATTCCATAATGAAACAAATAGTTGTCGCTTGTATACATTTCCACAGAAGAGCTGAAAAACACTACCGGTTTCGAGAATAATGATGATGAAATCGACGAAACCGATCGAGTTTTTCTGTGGAAATATATACAAGTGAAAACCTCTAATTTTTACATGATGGAAAAATGCTTCATAAAAGAAATAACTGACATTTTTTCAAGCGAGTTTAGTGACAGTTGAGAAGGAGTCGAGGTTGTTTCTTCTAATAGTAAAATAGGATAATAGGATTTTGAGCTTATAATGGACTAATATATTTGAACATTTCCTGAATGAAAATGTAAAGCGTTTGAAATTGGGCTGAACAGTTGGGTACCACCTAACTATTCGATTACTGCAGGCTTATCTAGTTGTATTAAGAATTATTTTCCCAACATTTAGGGGATAGATTTGATAAATTAGAGTCTATGGATCCACTAAAATTGTTCAGGTTCTAGAGCAAACTGAAGTCTGGTCACAAATTTCCATCGTAGGGATCGGAAGGTTATCCATTATGTACAGTCGCGAAGGACAACTTTAGCCATTTTAGATTACAGAAAATTGCATGTCGCAATTTAATATCAAATGAGAAATTCTCTTTAGAAAATCAAGATGTGCCTTACGCAAACACTAATTAAATTATTTGACTCAAAAAAGAACATCTGTGACATCTAAGGAGGATTCATTATCTATTACTCTATTGACCAGAGGGAATTTCCAATTGTCTGATAAAACTTTGCTCTTATAAAAAGCCTGCAAAACCAGCATTGTGGCTTCGAATATTTGTCTTCCGTGAGACACGAAAGATAACGTTTGCGGTGGGAACGTGTGCTGACAATCCGAGTTCAGAGGTCGGTTTAGCGGTTAACCGTTTGCCACGATTAATCGGTTAATCCAGGAAGTTTTTCTGACTAAACCGTTATTCGAACGTTAACAACTACTGTACGTTTTTGTCGAGTGTCCCGTGAGTATATTGTTCCTTGACCTCTTGCTCGTTGAAGTTAGTTTATGATTCGAATGGTACTAAAAAGAGAGGGACAAAGGGAGATCGGTTTAGTTGAAACTTCAAAATTGCGGCATAAATTTATTAGACACTTATCGTCATGGATCACATATATTTATTTTGATGATAAAACTGAAATCATAAATATGTTTGAAGGTTTCCCCGACAATTTTTAAAATTTAGTTTTAATGCTCCACTCTCTCGTATCAAATGTAGCTCTCCTTTATTTAGTATATGCTTGCTCATTTTTAGTTTGAAAGTATATGCATGTGCGAAATGCGTAAGAAAAGAAATAATAAGGCCACAATGATTCTTTATTATTTCTGCTCAGATATATATTTTACTTAGAACATTTGCCCGTTTCATGTGGAAGCATTACATTAATATAATCTAATTAAAAATATTAATCTAGTTTGACATCATAGAATGAAAGATAATAAAACTTTTAAAAAAATCAGATTTTCGAAGAAAATACAAAACACTTGTGCCGGTTACGAAGCTCTTTGTCAAATTGAATTTTCAATGTAATTAAGGTGAAACATTATTTGAGCTGGGGAGTTATTGATGTGAGTGATCACATGAGAAAGATTCTTTTTCTAGAAATAGGTTAATATTGAGAGGACTGAAGCAGTAAACACGAAGAATATAATAGAATGTTTTAATAGAGCCCTATGGTTTTGGCTTCATTCTTCTCTAAAGTGTTTAACTAAATTCATTGGATACTTTAATTCAACTTGAGGACATACATAGCTACATTCATTTTTCAATAAATTTGACTGTGATGGATATTGATATGTAGGACGAGGGGAATTTTTTTCTCACGTTACTATTGCAATTTCACTTTTTAGTAAGGCGGAGAACATATTTTTGTTTTCCTTGTCACGTAACAAACAAAAGGGATATAGTAACTGAAACTTAGACATTTTTTAAATTTTAACACTGAAATATTTCATTTTTTTAATAAATCCATTAGAAACCAATGTACTGTAGTTTATGGTATTCTTTCTTTGGAAAATTAATGTAATTTTCCATCGCCAAATTACATCTCTCTGCCACATATGGTGGGGGTCCAAGGACGGTTTTGGGAATGTGTACAACAAAACCCGTCATATAAAAAACCACCGGTGATTCTGTCTTCCTATGTAACCCATAAAACTCCCAAATTGTAAGACGATCGGTCGCTATAAATCAGGGAGCATTAAAAATGATCTCCTTTTCTTAGACGTATAGTGTAATGAGACAAACTTATGTGGATATGGGTTATGTATCCGAGGAGTATAAATCAATGTACGTGCTTTTGTTTTTTGATCCATGTTCTTGTTTCCACCGAGGTTCATCCCTTTCAGTGAGTCCAATAAATTTGTAAAAAAAATTATTTGATAAATCTCCTCTTTGGCGAAACCATACCGGAAAGAGTGGTGGGGCTAATTCAATTGAAACGGTCGAGGTAACACACAAGGAAGGAAAAATAAATGGATAGGCAAAGAGATAGTTCTTCTGCCTGCTGCAGGAGGGAAATTAAGAAATCAAAAGATTTCATGGCGTCTATATTTCTTGGCCTTCCAATTTTTTGGCCGTATTCTTCTTCCATTTTAAATTATTTTTTTGCAGCCATTCTTACCCTTGTGGTACGATGAACAGATATAGCCACATATTTTTATAGTCTCCAATAACCTCTTGAAATACTAGTAAAAAAATAGTGATGAAAGTGCTATACAAAGATAGGACCTATTAATTTATTCTGTAAAGTGTTGGAAAATGTTTATTAAATCAACGGCTAAATTTGGTTTCCATGATAAGCTAGATATTAAATTTTTGCGATTATAAATCATGGACTTAAAATAAAAAATTGAAAAAGACAGCTCAATCTCTGCGGTAGAAACAATTATTTTGTTTTATAATTAATTTTTTAAACATTTATTACTACGTAGCAATATTGTATAATTTATTGAGTATATTTATGTGAATGAGTATGCTCATCAGAAAATAACCAATACACTTCTTTTTAAGTAGTAAGTAGCTACTTTTAATGTTTACCTAAAGGTTTTTTTGTCAGATTTGAAAGGCGAAACGATCCGCCACACAATAAGAGATGTTATTGTGTTTGGTGAACCATTATTATTCCATTAATTGTATACTAATTGTTAGAATTTCTTTGTAATATTGCCCTTATTTATCTTGTTTCCGTTTACCTTGAACATTTTCATTCGTAACAATTCCAAAGTTTAACCGTATTTGTTATACTAGGTTTGTTGAAAAAATACGCGGAAGTTATTAATTTTTCGGGCTGGATTAATCCAATTCTTACAATTCTTTGTGATGGTACACCTGGTCCTGACGTATATTCAAATTGGAGTCAAATTAAATGCTTACCTTGTTAGCCGTTGTTTTGTAGTGCTCAAAGATTTTTTATTGTAAGAAATGCTATTAAGAAATCTCATTGTACTTTACTTTAAGAATTTCCAGCCCTATATTGGAAATGTTTAATACATTAAAAGGGAGGAGCAACGTGTTTACAGGATTTATTGGGTGTAGGACGAACTTCATCGTTTTACGGCACAATCATAAATGTTGAATACTGTTTTTTTGCGAGTCTTTTATGAAAAAGACAAGGATTTCCGAGGGGGAGAAACTTTTCAAAAAGGGTGGTGTGAAGATGATGAATTCCCTGGACTCCCCAGTAGATCAAAAACCGATGTCTACGTGAAAAAGTAAAGAATGTTTATGAAAATTCGCCTAATTACTGTCATAGAGGTTGATAATGATGTTGGAATATAATTAGACTAATGTCAAGCTGCCTTTCGGTTGTTCTGCTCACGAGACGTTTGACATCAACATATTTCTCAATTTTTAAAAATTTAGACTAACAGCAGTGCCATAAGGGCATACCTCGGGAGTTACTGAATGAACTCAACGATGATACAGAACTGCACAAAAGGGTTATTATTCGGTGTTGAAACATGGGTATATGCATATAATGCCAAAACTATAGCACAATTGTCCCATTGGAAGCTCGGTGAGGATCCACAACTGAAAAAAACCCTTCAATTTCAATAGAATACTCAGATTCTGCTCGCTGTTATCCTTGATTCCACCTGAATAATTTACAATGGGTTCTTGCAAGTTCGCTAGATCATACGGTCAATAAGGAGTACTATCGGAAATTTCTTCGACGTGTGCGTGATGCAATAGGAAAAAACGCCCGGATGTGAGTAGAAACGATTCATGGCAATCATAATGCAACCGATCACACTTCACTTCACTGTTCGTGAATTCTTTGTGAAAAACAACACCGCTCTAATGTCTCAGACCCCGTATTCGCTATAAATAGCACCCCAATTCTGCAGATAAAAAATCTACGATCAGACGATGTTTTGCCAACATAAAGGAGGCAGAATTGCCGAAGGAGGGAAACGCCAAAAACCTTAGCTCCAGGAGTGCTTAGGAAAATGAAAATAGCACTCCCACAAGTGTATCCATTATGTCTGGTCATTACTACTTTGGAGGAGAAAATTAATATCGATGCAGATATAAAAATATTTTTGACGAAAACAAGAATTATGCGTATTGTTTGATCAAGTCTTAAAAATAAGGACTCGATGCCATTCTATACATTTCTTGGTCAGGCAGTATTTTTCTTTTAACATATCCAATTTTATTAAGTATAATCAATTATGGTTCACGTTTTGCTAAATTTTACTAATTTTCTACTTCATTAATCCAATATTAGTCGAACGAATGGCTTTCCCCGCCTTCTATTTGTCCACTCAAATTTAGATATCCTTTTCCTCCTTCATATCTCAATGTTCTGTAGCCTAGTCCCACCTTTAATTCCTCAAACGCCAGGTGCTTGAGTTCTATTGGAACGCAATCCATTTAAAATAGTTCTAATATATCAACATTTTATATTTTGAAAACCTTATACTTCCCCTTTTTTTGTAACGCATTATTTTAACATATTTGGAGTAGATTGTTAAGAGTCAACTTTTGTTAAGATACCGTCAGTGTTATGCCAAGACTTACATGGTGAAAAGCATTAAATTATCCTCCAAAAACGGTAGGAAGTTGATATTTCGTGTGTTTTTATATTATAGATGTATATGGTGCGTCCAATGGCCAAATTAGGCTCCAAATTTCGTTAAAACTGAGTTTTGGAATGTAGCAGACTTAGGAATGGAAGAATAACAGAATGCAATGTGAAGGATCATTGGGACCTCGGGATTTGAAAAGGAATTACCATGAATTACCTAAAAATTCTTTTTATCATTAACGAAGAAGTTTTAATAGTCACATGAATCTTCGTGACCGTAAGTAGTGGCCTCATTTAAATCCTATGTTTTATTGTTAAATATCTTTCTAACCGGTTATGCGAAATATTCTCGTCTTCAATGGTCGGCCTTCACCGATGTTTTACATGAAATTCTTCGACAAATAGAATAGGCTGTATGTGTTGATGGTATTATTTAGGAATACCTATTTTAGAGGTTGGTAAACCAATCTTTGTGCTACAAACGTAGACCATTTTTTTCAATAATGATGGCATTGTTTCGACAAGTTGTGCCTCATTTTAGATAGCGATTAACCCGTTATTGAGTAATAGCGTAGTGCGAGTAGGTTTCCGTGGCGCTCTGGATTTATGCATCTCACCATTTTCGGGTATTTTTCCGCGTTGTTATGTCTTTAGTTGATGAAAATTACAACTGAATTGCACCAGACTAACCTTTCGCCAACTAGAGACAAAATAAAACCGTAATTCACCAATTTTACAAATAGACAAAGAAAGTAGTCCGAAGATCCATCGAAAGAGTGAGTGTATACTCGCTATGAGAAGGAAACTGAGACAGCATTTACGTATTAGGGCAGGCAAGATTATAATGGAGTGAAAGAATAATCATATCAGATGTAATTATAGATGGTAGGAAGCATGCAGTGTTAAAGAGGAATTTAAGTTAAGGTTATGTCAGGTAGTTTTAGTCGAGAGTTCATCAATAACCAACCTTAGCTTGTAGGTTTCCCTTCATCATCATCAATTTTGAAATATTGAGTTTGGGTTTATATATCATATTAAATACTGAACATAATGCAACATATATGTAACAAGTAGCTAATGAGGTCTTACGACTGTGCTGAATATAATTTAATATTAATCCTAAAAATGGATTTTTAGACAATGTTATTGTAAAATATAGTGGAAAGTACTCATTAAATATATGTATTCATTTATAACGTGTTCAGTTGTACACATTAACATTCATAAATTACCCACATAGCTAATCTGAGAATAATATCAATTAAATCCCATTATTCAAGCTCATGAGATTATTAGATAAATCGTTATTTACATAAAATTAAGAACTAACACGAGATATGCTCAAAATAGGATAAAATTAACATTCCGTAGGGGTGAATTGAATGAAAAATTAATTCCTCCTTTGAAATTTAGGAATTAGTTCGGAGAGATTTCATTTGGATTCATTAATTCACCTCTGCAAACTTGGTCACATCTCCCACCCCACCGCAAAGCGATGGGAAATCAAGAGGGCGCTCCAACCCCTAGCGAATACGTACCATGCTGGTGGTCTCATTCACGAAGAGCCATGGAGCAAGGCGACGACAATGAAAACTATTCGTATGGTCCCTCGATTAAAACGAAAAGGGAGTTACATGAAGGGTGAGGGAGAGAGAGAGAGAGAGATGGAGGGGGGAGAGAAGAGTGGGAGGGATGAGGAGAGAGTTAGAGAGAGGGAGGGAGGGAGGGAGGGAGGAAGATGGAGA
>WURS02163390.1:0-21389 GCA_011762765.2 Rhinocypha anisoptera
GCTCCGAGATAAGACATCCTCCTCCGCCCCGCCCCACCCTCGTTGTTGATGGGCTAAATCGCTTGTTCTAGGCGGAAATTCACGTCGCTTTTTGTCCCCCCCCCCCTCAGGCCCTTTACTGCCCACTGTTTTCTCTGTTCGGTAATGATCCCTCTCTTCGTGTCTCTCAAGGAAATCTTTGCGGTCATTACCAGCCGTGGAAGTAACTCTAGGATAAGCCCGAGGCGGGCCATCACCGCGCATCCTTTATCTATAAAGCCTCCTCCTCCTCCTTTTCTTCTTCTTCCCGTCGCATCTTCTTACTTGTTAAAAATAGTCTTAGTGGTTTTGCAGAAGATATGTCTTCAAGTCATTCCCGATTCTTTATTTTTTGGTGATTCTGCATTTATATGCTAAAAATATCCGAATACATTTTACGCGCATGTAGTTTTTAATTCTTGGAGATAAATATGTCAGAATTTCCGGCCCACTATTCTTTCTCGTTGTCTTTTTGTTGTTTAAATTCTACATTCATAAACAATTATAGTTATATGTTTTTAAGAATATTTCGTGCCCCTGATATAGCGGAAAACATCCAAACATATGCTTTGTACAGAACTTTCTTGAATGATAAAATATTTTCCATTTTTTATGTCTGCGTTACATTATAGCTTAATTAATATTATTTCGACTGCATGCGATGAATATTGAGTCAATTGGGTGACATTTTCAGGAATAAACTTCTTTCCTTTGATTTGTATGTCGAAATAAAGATATATAATTCAAGACTAAAAAAGAATGTTTCAACGACTGGTTACAGTATTTATTGTTTTAGTATGTTTTTTTTTGAAATATATTAATGATACTGTTGAAATCTATCTTATGCTTTTATTTCTAATTTATAAATTCTTTTTAAATTGTTAAAAGCTATACTTATTGTTTAATAATCAATTAAATATATTTAAACCGGTTAATTATATGGAAATTACAAATTTACTTTTGTCATTTTATATAAATGCTATTAAGGGCCGGTATTATGACTCGTTGTTAAAAGTCTCAGCTTGCTAACTATCAGTTAAGCTAACCGTTAGATAAAGTTACGAGAGCGTATTATGACTATAAATTAACTATTGGTTATGTACCTACGATTTTTCAAAATTTTAACAAAAGGTTGCAAGCACTGGACAAATCGATTGTCATTTGTTTACAATTTCGGCCACCAACAGTTGTTTATTTCTGCTGTTTGGTTGTTTATTTTCCGCATTCTTGATGATATCAACTGCATTTGCACATTGGAAAGAGATATGACAATGGCGAAAAGAGGAAGAAACTCAAACTTTACTGCAGAAAATGCCATGATCCTTGTTGAAATAATTTCGAAGCATAAAAACGTCATAGAAAACAAATAAAATGATGCTATAATTATGAAAGACAAAGTAAGTACCTTTATAAACTTGTGTGGTATTCGCCTGTTGAAAAGTACATATCATGTATATTTCCTGAAGAAACGGGCATGGAATAATTTAGCGAAAGACTATTCAGTGCTAACGGGAGCGAGTGATTCTGCACAGCTTAGTATACAGGTATAACTAATTGCTGTGCAGTAATTACAGTAAACATATGCTTTAAAAATTTCTGTGCTGACAATAAACGTTTTATCGTACCTCTATGGCTCCCGACGTTATGAACAAATAACGTTCATATTAATAATTCTCCGATAGTTAGATTGAATGAAATTTTTAACAACACACAAGCAGTATAAATGATAATTTAAATACAATAGTCACTTTCGACACTAAAAGTAAACATGGTGTTGACAAGCACTAGCACAAAATTTATTTCCAATCCATAGTACACACAGAGCCGTCTTAATATTAAATAATTACTATGTATATACTTTGCAGAATATAATACTAATCCTAATATCTGCAGAAATACATAATCATTTTGTTACTACAAAAGTCGCCAAACATGTATGCTTCGGCAAAGTTCCATATTAAGTTAGCCGAGTTCGCCTCGGATTGTAAGTGGAAAATTGAGAGCAAATGGATGCTGGTAAAATTCTCCTGCGTATTTTTTAATTTCTCAAATATTCATTCAGATGAAATAAGAGAAAATAATGGGCTATATAGCCTACGGGACTGCAAAAGGATTGATGATGTGTCGACTCATTATTATGTCAGACAAATATAACGATGAATACCACCAATTCAATCAACTTCATACCTTCAAAAGTTCCTCTTTTATAAGCAGAAATGAAATAGTAGTAGTATAAAAAGTTAATATGGTCATACACGGAGATTTATATGATTTTATAAACTTGCTATAAATGTTTAAAAGTGGAATATCACCATATTGTTTTACTAACCTTAAGGTTAACTCCTTATTAGAGGCTTTATCCAGCAGTTAAATAAACAAAGAGTTTAACTGTAACTATGGTACTAACAGGGAGTCATAATACACTTTTTCTACCTATCTGGTAGTTAAAGCTTAACAAAGACTTTAACTGAGTCATAATACCGGCCCTTAGTGCTCATAATAAACCATTTCCTATGAACTGCAGAACCCGCTAAAATTTCACCTCTCCCTGCTATTGTGCTCATTTATTATCAGAAAAACCATCATGGGGGCATGTGGCAGAGAGTGTCAGGAATGGCAGATGAAAATATGACTTGCTGGGAAATGCTTACGACCCCATAATGAGTTTATATACTAATGGAGCTGTGAAATGGGCAAGGTAGGGAATAGTGAAAAAGGGTTGAGGTAAAATTGGAGACGATAGAAAAGAGGCACAATGTCACGCCACGTAAGAAGGTTCCTCCCAATCTTATTTACCAGCAATTGTGTCCTATTTCATGATCATTTTGCATGCAGAAGATTGGTCATCTACATTGCCAATCCAAAAAACATTTGTTTCTGCACCATTGGCAGCCTTTCCTCCTGCCCTTACTTACCTACCCTGTTATGTAGCGTTTACATTGGTAGTTCTTCCCAGTAAGCATGTAATAGTTCGCTGTTTAGTGTGTTGTATCATAAAGCCTGGAAGATAGTATCCCTTTAATGTAGCTGAGAAAAACATTTCTGGTCTGTTTAGGTAGTCAATATCTGATCCACTGGAGTTGGGTGTGGAACCCAAGGGTACAGAATCCGCAGGTTTTGTTAAGCCTGAGTTTAACTAACTTGGTTTTTTTTGACAGTACTAATTTTAATAGAATCTATCTTAACCTTTATGTTTCATTCATTCATGAATATTATATATGTAATTGTATATTCAAATCTTGACACACATCCATGCAATTTTGACGGATTCCAGTGTCCAATGTCCAACTTGAGACCTCTTGGGGACAAATTGTATTATTTAAAAAGTAAACAATACAGAGGAGATTTCAGTTTTAGCATTCAAATTAAAAATACTAAATTTAATGTTTTTATTTTTTTAAACTACAACAATATTTAAAAGAATACAGATTAAGGTGCCATTTTAGGGGGCAATATTATTGATCTAAGTTGCAACACAAAATTGTAAGTGCACAACAAAAACTGGTAGTTATATATAATATGATCTCAGATGGCACTATTGAGTGAGAAAAATATAAAACTGCTACTTTCTTATCACCATTAATCTTATGTTTTTATTGCTACAGTTAGGAATTTAAAAAAAATGTGTTTTGATACAGTGCAAATAATGAGTAACTACACGTTCTAAGAGGCGAGACTTGAATATTTCATGACACTGACTACAATAGCTCAAAATCATGTAAAATTTGTAAAATGTCAAAATTCACAAATTTTTCATTTCATGAAATCATGGGGTTAATTCAAAATTTGTTATGAATTTGTGTGAGGGATTATACTTATGAGCATCTAAAACGTAAAATGTTAAAATCAGCTGAATTATTACATTCAGCTGATTTTAACATTTTACATTTGTTGATCATCCCTAACTCTTGTTAGGGATGATCAACAATAAAATTGTTTTTTTTTTGGAGAAAGAAAATAACATACCCTTGCCATCAATGGTCTGTATAAATCCACGTCATCGCTGTCACGGCACAGGTTGAAGAAAGCATCATTTGCATCTTCCTTCCATTCTGCATCTGTTGTCTCTCCACTGGTGGATCTTAATTTACTCCCAATGGGCTTTACTCCCAACAAACTGCATTCAACTGCCTTCATATCAAAGAAAAATCATAGTTTTCTCATTAAAAAGGGGGAAAAATTAAGAATTATGAAACTGAACTGGTAGTAAAGAGCAGATCTACTTTTACTCTGGATCAATAATAGTAATACATACATATATGTATGTAGTGTAATAATAACTGCAGTATCTTTGCAGGAGGCCATGGTGTTTCTGGGTTCTCTTGACACCTTGAAAACATGATTCTAAATTTGACCTAATCTCAAGTTTCACATATTAATGTCGTCATGTCTTGTCTGCCGTCAATTATGTCTTGCATAACATGATTAATGTACAAATTTATAACAAAAAAAGACTACTAGAAAAATTTTCTTTCTTTTAGTAATATATGTCATAACTTATTAGAATATTAACAGCAATATCTATAATACATGTAATTGAATAACTAAATAATAATTGTAACTTTTAGATCTCTTAAAATCAGTATCTTTTAGAAATATGAATCCTAAATTAAAGTAAATGATTCTCCTGTACTAATTTTCACTTGTAGTATTGCTTAAAAATAACTAGTTCAAAGCTCATTTTAAAATGCTTATGAAAATTTACCATCTGTTTGACAAAAATAAAGATATTAGTACAAAATTAAAAATTTCTAACAATAATAGGTATCAGAATTAAAAAATAATGTATGAATTCTTGATCCTACTTAACTATTTTCCTTTTTATAATATTGTTTTTTCCTTGTTACAATGTTACGATATTTCTTTCCACTTGCTCCTCATGCAAGGATTTCGCTGCGAGAATTTCAGCATAAAAAGTACTTTTCATGCAATAATACTTAACCAGTTCAGACTGAACTGAATGATAATTAAAATTTTTAGTTGCAATTACTGAATATATGTATACTTTTTGCAGTTACAATAGGTATTTCTGACTGCCATGATTGTAGTATGATGCATCACTAATTCTTAGTACATTTATAAAAATTGACCCTTATCTTGATTATACATTCTTTGATTTTATAAAACACTGGCAATTCAGGTCCTTAGGTGTTCAGTAAATCAAGATTCTACTGTATTGGTCTTTGATTGAAGCTAGATGTCTGAATTTAAATAATAATTTTTATAATAAGCTAAACTTTAAGAAAGGCTCATCATATAAATATGATTCTGGATAAAATCTTACATTGGCAATTACAATCTTACAGTGAACTTCCATTAGTGCACTACAAAAACAAGGTGAATATGTTCATGGTAAAACTGTATCAATGAAGATGAATTGTACTTACTTGGAATGGGAGTTGTGAGATCAAACTTTCTGGTATTTGAAGCATTTCACTAGTTGAAACAAAAGCAGAATCACCATAATCAACAAAGAATACTTTATATTGAATTATCTCTTTATCTACAACTGCTTCTTCTGATGTTTTATAATTGTCACTAGTCTCAACAGACTGGGTTAACTTCTTCAAAGCTATGACCTTGGCCCTACACCAGCTATAAAAAAATAGTAGTTTAATAATACATCCAAATACCTAACTTTTAAATCAAATCAGTAAAAAAGGAAATGGACAAAAAATTAAAAATAACACTAGCAATGCTTTTCGTTAATATTTAATTAATACCATATACTCAACTCCAGACACAATTAAAACCAGAAGAAAAATTCCAATGAAAGCAAGAATGAAAATTGTTAAACAATTAACAGCCTTATGGGATTGGAAAGAATACACATTTGCTACTAATATCCCCACATTAGGAAGTATATTTAAATGGGATTTTCAGTATTTTATATAGAGATAGAAATTATTTATGTTCATAGTACATAGTTATAGTAAGGTACATAGTTTTTTTAACAGCTGAGAAGAGTATAAAGTATTAAATAATTAAGTACAAGTAGGTACATAAGTTACCTTCTGCTAACTTAAAGACTCCATGAATATGTTTCACAAACTAGTTACCTGTCATCAGCCTCACAGAAAGCAAGGCATATGGAGCCGATTTCATACTCATTTTGCATGCTGGATTTTTCAGTGACAGAGTCTTGCTGGACTGAGGAGACACATGACTGAATGCTATCCCTTAAATTGCCTAATCTGATAAGGAACAAAAATTAATTAAAAATGCATGGAAATTCATAATGACACAACTATACTACTTAAAATAAGCAGCTGAAATTCAACTGCGGGATGTAAATATATCTATTATTATATTAAGAAATAAATTAGGAATATGATAACCAAAGGATAATAATAATATTATTAACAAGACACTTACTCTTCAAGATTGAGCACTTTTTGAACCCTAAAGCAGAAGGGAGTTTCAACCGCTATAACATTCACATCAAAGAGGTCATCGCAATTTAGAGATTCCCAACTTATCAGTGAATTCTGGTTGTCATGATCTGGTTGGACTTTTGGAGTTGGTTGGACTTCCAGGGTTGGCTGGACTTTTGGAGTTTCTGGTGCACTAGAGTCATCCCCATCTACAATTTACACAAAAACCAAAGACATAAAAGAGAAAATTCAACACTTGTGGGAATGGCATTACATAATATGCCGTAGCAGATATGAGATGCAAAAGTACAATAAAATTTCTTGTACATTAGTATTTTAATTCCAATGATCTTAAGTCTGTTGTAAATTAAATACATGCACTATATCTGTCAATAATGTATTTGTAAGAAAATTTCTGGAGTGCTTAAATTTTTTTAACAAGGACAAAAAAGATCAAACAGCAAAAAATCAGGTTATAGAATTGAAACATGATTGAATCTAAACATCTTTCCTCTGCTTTGACTATATAATTTCTGACCTAGGTTTCAACACGTGATCATCAGGTACATTGTGAGGTCAAGTGCTGACTTAAATACAATTACTAAGAGAGGGTAGAAGAGTAGTGAGGGGAAGTGTAGGGAGGAGAGCATTGTGCATAACAAGAATTTCTTATGGCAAACATACATAAAGATAGATAGAGGGAAATACACAGTAAATATGTAACTGGGGCACAGACATCCTTTCTCAAACTACAGGAAACCCTCACACCAAAAAAGTGATTCCCTTAGTGTCTTGACACCCGATCTCTCTCAAGCTGTAGCATCATTCCTTTCTATGGTCCATAGATTAATTATCATTCTACTGTCAAAAATTTTGAGCAAGAACTCAAAACAACCAAATGCATAACTGCAAACAATGGTTATAAAAATATTGTTAAAACTATACTCAGCAAAAAAAGAACTAGTCAACAGGCTTAGTGTCTCATTCTTAGTGATAACCAAAATCCCATTCCTAAATAAACTATAATATTAATAGCCAACATCATCTACAAGGAAAAATTTTGGAGCAGTGTTTTACACACCACCACCAAAACAGTGTCCCAGCTATTAGGCAAGTACAAAGGTTTCTATTGATGAGGCAAGGAAGAGTGGCACTTATGAAATCATGTGTGTGTTAATATGTGCATTATGCACCATAAATGCAAGCCCTCTATACATCTCGCCATGAATGTATATGCGAATATGGGTATTAATTTGTTTCTTTTGTATGGTGGGCGCCATGTTGTTTTGGAATACATTGTCAGTTCATGTCCGTCGGCGAAGCACTTCGGTGATTATTTATATCGTTCCTCATCCACTTTGCTTTGAGTTTGGTGTCGATGAATCCTTAGCTCGCATTTTTATCAGTGTGAGTGTTAAGCTAGATATGTTAGGTGGGTGGGGTGGAGTTTTTCCACCTGAATCAAAGAGAATGAAAAATACACCAGGACATCAACTTCAGAGATGGCAAAACATATAATAGAAACAAGCCATACTGGCCACTTCATATGTAAAATGCTGCAATTTCAAAATAAAGGAAAGTGGATGCCACACTGGAAAAATTATAAATTCCCCATAGTAGGTGAAGAAGACTCCTGACTTGATGACATCCAGTTCATTTTGTGCTCTCCCCCCCTCACTCACTCCATCAACTGCACCTAGTGCCTAGGTTACTTCTCCCCCTTCCCAAAGTGAAAGCATGCATATGACCAGCAACACAGTGTACTTGCTAGTGCTGCACCTCTGGGAGCCAACCACCCAGCATAGACTTTGTCAATGTGAATTTCCCTTTATGTATCTGTGGGTAGGTACGTTTGTATGCTTGACAAATTGTTACCTGCACTTCTTATGATATTAATCCCTCCCCTTTAGTTAACCAACCTCACTCCCTTTCCCCCTCTCTCAAAAACTGTACATAAGATGGTACTTGGCCATACAATGTACCTGAAGATGAAGTGATAAAATCGATACTTAGGTAAAGTGCTTCAATAGAGATGTAGTAGTACTTTTGTTTATAGAGTATAACAAAGGCCATGGACATTTATCACCTCTTCACATCAAAGAAAAAATGCAATTGGATGGTCACAACTCCTATGCCTGAGGTGGGACTTGAACCCATGACTTTTGGGTAAGCCAGTGATAATGCTGATCACAACTGCACACAGCACAATGCTAACCCGGCCGGCTTCAGCCATTGTACCTCTGTTCTGGGATGTAAAAGACATTTTATCGATTACCTTGAAAAAGGTTAAACAGTCACTGGGGATTGCAATCCTATAGCCAAATTAGACAAAAAATACCAGAAAGAAAGACCTGCTTCACAGAAGAATAATATTTTTCATCTGGACAATGCACCTGCCGGCAGAAGTGATCTAGTGGTAAGAAAGAAATATGAGAGAGAAGACCTATGACATATTGGGACATCCTCCTCCTTCCTCAGATTTGGCACCCGCTGGCTTTTACCTCTTCCCAAAAGTTTAAACTCTACCTCAATGGTCAGAGAATTTCTTAAAATAAAAAGGTGGTTTCAGTATTAAGACATTTTTCTCAGGAGAATCTATACGAGGATGGATTAATGGGACTACACTACAACTTAAATAAATGCATTGGACTTGTCAAAGGGGGATTGTCAAAAATTAAAAGTTATTTTGGAGTTACTACATTCATTTTTTATTTTAGGCCTAGACCTATTCATATCACCCATCTACGAACAAGAATCTATTCAGAAAAATGGGTTTCAGGTAATTATAACATTTTTATTAACTCACTTTCTTGTCTATCTGTTCGGATAAAAGTTGGGAATCAATTTTAAACTTTGAGCTAGAGACTTGGAACTTCAAATATAACTCAGAACTAGATGACAATGGAATCATATCCAATAATATGTACGAAAACACATCTGTATATTAAGATATATACATATTTCAGTGCAAGGTGGAAGGCAATGGCTGAGGGGTTTGCAGTACTAAATACTCTAAATTACCTGTTATACTCAGACATCACATTGGCCTTGTGGTAGCGAGCAAGATAACTGTCTGAGGGTTGTGGGTTTGATCCTCCAGGGGTCAAAATTTTTTTTGCGGCAACCAAACGTTAATTTTTCAGGGCTGTTGAGGGATCATTGAAAAAGTTGGAGAAAGTTTAATATAATTTTATTTCCGATACCTCCTCAGTGCCGCTGGAAGAAAATTGTTTTCCTGTGGTGGGAAACAGATTACCTCTAGGAGAAACATCATATAAGTGTAACATCCCAGCACGTTCTCCACCCATATGGGGAATGTCTGTCTCTCACCAGGCGGCGGAGACCCAATACTATGATATTGGGTAACACCAACATTGTAACTGCTATGGCTACATTGTGGCCATGGATTGTAATGGGGGAACACCGATGGGGGGATAGAGGAGAATGGCAGGACAGGCAGCAGTTGGGTTTGGATCGTGAAAGCACGAGCAATAAATGTGTTTTCTGAGAACTGTTCTTTGGTCGTTTTCTCTCGGTTCCCAGCTTCTCCTTTGATAGACCCGGCTGATGAAAACTCGGTGTTACATAAATAAAAATAATTCAAAAATCACCTTTTAAAATGAACTAAAAAGTATGAATTAATTATATAAATTTTAACAAGTTTAAAATCACATTTTTAAAATGGATTAAAAAGTATGAGATAATTTCTCTTATCTTCTTACAGATTTATAAACTCAAACAGATTTTTCTGAAAATTTGTGATTGTGAATTTTAATAGTTTTGAAATAAATTTAAAATGGAAAACGTGGGATGCATGCAATCAATAATAAGAGGGTGTGTTGGGAGTTGCTGACGTTGAGAAAATGCACAGAACACACAGACTTAGGTGAACTATTTATGCATCAATTATCTATAGTATGTCCTCCACCTTTTTCGTTTAAAATTTTACATTTATTTCAAAACTATTAAAATTCACAAACACAAATTTTCAGGACAATCCGCATGGGTTTATAAATTTGAAGAAGAGAGAAGAGATAAAAGAGAAATTATTTCATACTTCTTAGCTCATTTTAAAAATGTGATTTTTAATTTTATAAAATTTATATAATTATTTTATAAATTGAATCTAGTAGAAATAGATTTAACTGAGATACATAATTGGGTAAAAGGAGCAGGATTTAAATATATACTTACCACATAAAGTAGGCTTTGGGTTCAAAGGAACAATTTCCTCTTTAGGCAACGATAACCCAGCAATGTCACAGAGTTCCTTTAGTTTGTTTATGTGATCAGGATTGTCAACAGCCAGACCAGAACGCAAAAGATCACGACGTAAAGCCATATGAGTTATTGATGTCTTTTGTTTCACAAGCCATTCCCTACATTCTAATGGATCTACCCACAATGTGTTGCCCAGAGCCAGCACCACCTGAAATATAGTAACAATTTTAACCCCAAGATGTAAAAAAATATTTTGAATTTTTAGATACATTATTGCTACATGCATAAAAGGTTATAGGAATACATCTAATTTACAAAGAAAACATATTCTTAGGCAGAAAAGATTGACATTACCACTCCGAAAATATTCATCCCTTCCAACTCTCCTTTGGCTGCTTCTTCCAAAATTGAGGCAACTTTTACAGAAGCTGCTTTACTCCAACTTGAATCAAGATCTCTAGGCATCATGCGGCAAACAATAAGTTCTTTTGCCTGCCCTGGATATGTCCTTAATTCTTCTGGGAGATGAAGCAATTGGTATGTCTGAAAAATATAGAGATAGAAGTATAGACCAAGGTGATAAATCAACTTCATCTGAACCATTGAAAATATTTAATCATTATACTCCATGAAGATTCCTGTGCTCTCCAGTCATATCTTTCCAGGGACTTTATTTGTGCTTATACTGAATGGACTTTCCTTCTTTGTTGACATTTTAGACAACAGACTCAGTGAAGTAATTAATGGAAATGCCTTAGTAATAATACTAAAATCATTGAGAAATACTACATGTACCTCTTAATAACTTCATATACACAAATAAATCTTTTGAAAATGTTTTAATCAAATGGTGAATGCAAAGAGGCATTGAGGAAGCCCTTTCTTGGAATTTTATTTTTTATTAATCTTTGAAGTTCACATGACATTAATCACAGGATAACTACTGTGGCAAATAAGTACTACAACTCCCTCCTCTAATACTGGTAGATCAGCTTGGATCAAAACTCAAAAGGAGTACATTTTGCATCTCCTCAGTAATTACAAATCAATCACAATACACTCCCCAGTAAAATGCCTTTATTGGGGGTGAGATTGAGACTAAAAAGTCCTTTCTTCAACCTAAACCCTTGTCATAAATACAATAATATAAGAAAATAAAGTGAACATTTTTACAAAAACATAGGATAAAAATGATATTATAATGGTTAACCGTGTAGAAAGATATTTACAAATGTTTGGGAAAAATGTATGAATAAATGGCTGTTATCCTATTTGAAAAAACTCACTGCAGGAAAACACCCACACAAGAAGGGGAGTGTGAAGAACCTGCAATAACCTACTGATAGAATAGCTACTGTGTAACAATGATGTGTGTAAGATATTGTGATTTATAATTAACAGAGCAATGGCAAGTACATTATAATACATGAATACATTCTGTAAATATATGTAATTGTACACATAATGGCTAAATTGAAAAAATAAGGGAATGACGAAAAAGAAATAAATATTTTACTTAGGTCAAAATTTAATAGTGAGCACAGAAGGTGAGCTGAAAAGAGATTGGCTTGAAAAGAGGAGCAGACAGGGATGGTGCATGTCTTGAATATTGTTTAACCTCTATTTAGAAGAAATGACCAAAGAATATGATTTTGACAAAGAAGAAGGTATTATATGTGACATTTTCAGATGGATTGGTAGTTTTAGCTGAATAATTAGGGTAGTAGAAGGCTTTAACATTAAGTCTGTGGAATAAATAATGAATATAAATTGCCAGAAAACTAAGGCCATGCTAATTTTGAATTGATAAAAATATGATCCAACTGGAAAAGGAATTCAGCAGTTAGAGAAATTCAAATATCTGGGAAGTGTGATACCTGAGGATATGGATTGATCAATGTAAATAAGAAAGTCTCCGCAGTAAAAGGGAGCTTCTCTTTGGACCATTAAAACAAATAAAGAAACAAGCAAGGATATTTGCAGGGATTGTGAAACTGCAATGAGTAGAGGTTTGAATAGTCAATGAGGTAAATCAAAGATGAATGAAGGCCTTCGAAATGTGGATATAGGGAAAGATAGAGGGAAAGAGATGGAATGAGGAAGAGAGGAATGAAAATATTACTATACTATTTTACTTGAGTGGATTATTCAGGAGAAAATATTTTTAAATAAAACAATTTTTAGGGTTTACTTCTAAATATTGGTATGAATCCACAAGATACTACAAATACCAGTGACAATAGCAATCATATCCACTTCATAAGCAATCTAAAAATTATTTGTTTGTAGATTACATATGCAAAAGCACTTACTTTAACTATTTTTGTGGTTCCCTCATCCAAGAGGTAAAGTGACACGTCCACTGGATTATGATTGTCCAGGCTACTTGAGACAATAGCCTTCACTTGACACCGCTGATAGACATTGTGTTCGGTTTCTATGACACACATGTCCCCAACTGCTGGAGTGCCATGAAGCATCCTAAAAATAAGTTAATGAAGTTACAAAATGCATATGTATAACTAAAGTTGATGCCCCATCCCAAAACTCATACACATTTAGAGATTTTCACTTCCTTCATTTGTTTCTGAAAGTGGGTATTGTAACCCAGTGAGTAGAAGCTAATGAAAGAGAGGTCTTGGTTCAAATCATAGAGATGCCTCCAGTTAAAAACTAAGAGTGATTTTCCAGGTTTTTCCATATCCATTCTCAGAAGCAGTAGGTCTCACAATTCCCTGGTGTGTGATTTTTCACATGTCACTGAGCTTGGTGAGGTCTACCTTCATCTAATAAACCAAAATTTGAGTTTAAGACTGAGTGCGTTATTTTATAAGAAGGTCATTAAAACAAGCATCATTCCAATCTTAATGTATTATTTTAATTAACACTAAAATCATGAATTTTATGATCCTGCTTATTTCATTCACAGGTGCACTAGCTATGATAGCTCAATGTTTCCTAGTCTGACTACATGCTAGGACAAGAGCAACTAAATCTGGTTAAAGATAAAATGGGAAATAAATGTGTCATGATACTAGTTTAGAAATGGGTAGGAATCTTGGAGGGCAGATTAAAAGTTAGAATGTTAGCAAAGTGAAAAAGAAAGAGCAATGGCAGGAGAGGAATCTTAAATAGAATTTCTGGGTATCTATTAGCAAGGTTATGAATCACACTTCACCTCAAATTGATTGTAGGAAAAATCCCATTCAGATGTTGTAATTAATACATATGAATGTATTATGTGTAAGGAATGAAATCTCCATGGACCACTATTCAAATTTTTTTACAATGTTTTAAAGATTGCATTTACACAGTTCCAGTGGAACTAACTAATGAAATATGCAGTGATATAGTTTTAACCTTGTATAAGAAGCAATTATGACACTGGCTAGGAAAAACAGAGCTCTAAATAAATATTATAGCACTAAAGAGATGGCTTTGACTTGCATGTTATTTGGATTCCGGAAGTGACGTGCCAAGCAAGCTGCAATGTGAAAGTAGTTGTTGGGAATAAGAATCCTGGTTCCATCTGGCTTAATATGCTCTAGCAGACGGACTGAGAGGCAAGATGCATCCAGTACATGTAATACTTTAACACGAATCTCTCCACACCTGAAAAAAAAAATCAAGGCTAAGAAATATAAAAAAAATTAAACTTAGCTAAACATGTAGGCCTTAAAGAAAAAAAATCCTGAGCTTTTGCCAGAGAAAAATTATTCTGATAACAATTTCTACAACATTTTATAGTTACCTTAATGACAGTTGATGACAATTTTATGCTGAAGTAAATGAAAGTTTCTTTTTAAGTTTTAGTTAACATACAAACTGCAAAAAGTATTTGCTGTCCAGGAGACATAATGCATGAAATATAATGCATGAAATATGAAGTTCTATTTAAAAATAAAACTTTGAAAAACAATGTGATTACTTGAAACTTCAATTACCCATGAAAGAGGAAATATTTATTAATTGTAATGACATGCATTAATTATAACTATCTATGCTGGGTGTACTATTAAGCAGAATAATAAATCTATTGCTAATTATCAAACTTACATTGGCATTCCTTCATTGGGCTCATCAATAACAGGCAATACAGCATGCCGATATTTACAAGCTGAAGCAGTACACTCGGCAAATAATTTTATATTTGGGCAAATGGATAGGTCCTTCTTTCTCATCATCTCCCTAGACAGGACAGATTTCTGAAAATAGTGGATGGAAAACCATTATAAATGATATGAACTCGATGAGTTTTCACAAGATGAGAAAGAAAGGTATCCGAATAAAAGAAGCATGGACCAACAAGATGGACTTTGTTCCTTAAGTCCTATATGTGGCAGATAATCAACAAGGAGAAAACATATTGAAAGAGAGGAGATTGGAAATGATATTCACAATGAAAACCTGGTCAACAGAAAAGTTTTATGAATATCAATCTCTACCACTGGGAATCCCTATTTCCTTGGGTATGAAGTTCCTAATACCCACACAACACACAGCTTCCATTCCACACACTCCATATTAATGACAAGGAGATGGCAATTTTCCACTGTTAAAGTTAACAGTGGAAAATTGACATCTCCTTGTCATTAATATGTTCAAATTCCACCACACCATGCCTGAAACTACGCAACCCTTCAGTCCATTTTGTGTGAAAGGTGGGAAAGAGCTGTGAAGTTCAGAGTAGGAGGTGTGGAGGGAAGCAACTCTTTCCAGTTTCCTCACCCCATTAACTTGCTTAAAACATCTTGGTACCTCTGTATGATAATGATGTCTTTATTGGGTTGAGCTTGGTACTATAGCAGTCCCTTCTACCAATTAACCCCTCATTACAAGTTTTATACAATAAATAAATAGTAATTCCACCATAAAATTTCAATCCCTTTGAATATACTCAGTGTGGAATTTGTGGAAAGGATAAAACTGAATGAATCGTACAGGTTGTTCCCACTAATGAAAGGGAAACCTGTGTAAGTGCCAGTACATAAATGGAAGCAAATTGTCATTCATTTTCTAGTTTCCAAACATTCTTTATGCACATGCTTTGCAACAACAAAGTGTTTTTTGCAAAGTATTTTTAAAGTAAAAAAGCCAAAAAAAGATAAATGATAAAGGACAAAACTTGTGCATATTATTTAAAGGCATTCATTGTATTAGACAATTTTCATGGGAATAATATTGAAAAGAAATGTAAATATTGGTGTTTTGAATGTAAACATTAATACCACTAAAAGTAAAATTTTCCAACATAAGGAAGTAATTAAAATGTACAATAAATTAACTCACTGCTGCTTTGGTTTTTATTTCTTGAGGGATGGACATCCCCAGGCGCTCTAGGAATTCAACTAGGCCAGAAATTTCCAACTCAGGCTCTGCTATATCTACCAATATATCCACCAGACAAGTTTTCTCCTTTAAGTCCTGAAAATGATCAGTAAATTCATTATTAATATTATCATATGAAGGTCAACTTTTAATGTGTTTATGAGATCACAATTTCAAAATTTGAGAAATGAATCATGATAAACGATCATGCAATAAACAATTTTTTTTATTTACAAAATGTTCATTTAAATTCAATTTTGAAAATCAACTGCAAAAAAATGAATTAATAATATCTATGTCATGGACGATACATAATAAGATAATTACAATTTAAACTTGTTTTGTTTGACTACTCACTTCCCAGTAAAAGCATTATGCTATATTAGATGCCTTGTGTGTAGTTCAATCGCAACTTTCAATCATGATCAATATTTTCATTTCCATATCTTGAAGCTCACAATCAACTAGTGCCAATAATAACTTGTTTTTACCCATCTTTAGGTTATGATATTAGTGATTAATAACAAATAAACATTTTTACATGAAAATTAATTTTCTCTAAGTGTTATAAGATATCTTTAAAAATTATGACAAAGCTGTCAAATAATAAATGAGGGATAAACTATATACTTGTCATAATATGTACAGTCAATGGGTGACAGAACATGAATGACTTTGAAGCATAATTACTTTCCACAGTGGAACCATGGTTCATCGCCATTTCTATCCACGACCAGATCAGTTTATGACCAGCTTTGGTGACCGAATATTGATATGGTTGGAGAACAATGACTCAGTTCTTGAACAAGGCTGGAGACCACTTCAGTTGGCAGCTACTACCTCATAACTCAGTTTTCTTTTGTAAAACATGCTGTTCCACCACAACTCACCTGACACTGTGGAGTTTAAATAAGTTACCAGTCCACCAGCATGGAATAGTGTGTTTGTCAGAGTGCTTTATATGCTTTAGTACCTCAATAGCTTATTGCTAAAAAATTTCTCAACTTTTGCTGATCATAGTCCTCATTATGGTTTCCAACAATGTGAGAGCAGTAGTACGAAATCTTACTGTATTACTGTTGAGTTAAAGAAATAAATTTGAGCAAAACATGAGAACTGTAATGTAAGTACAAAAACTGTAACTGACCCAGCTAAGTAATAGCGTAACTATTTCCATGATTGTCATAATACCGTACATGACCAAATATAGCCCCATGCAATTATAAGTCCCCCCAACTTTCAAGTCTCACTTTTGGAAAAAAATTAACATCATATATTGGTATCTTCTTTTTCAGGTAAATCACACTTTTGATGTCAAATATAGACTATGTACCTGAATTAAGTGATTACAAGTTTAAACTGAATTTTTTAAATTTCTTGGAATTGTAATTTACGATCAGTATTTACCTTTGCTGTAACTACAATTTATACTAATGTAACCATTCTCATTTTAATTTTAGTTTGTGTTTAAATAAAAGGGGCAGTTATATAAATGTGAAGGGCAACATCTCTAAGAAAACCTACTCAATGGACTCTAGATGACACCTAATGAGGAATTTTTGATGGACAGGGTAAGAAGTATTTGGTTGGACAGGAGGGTGTATTAGAGGAAGGTAATGATTGAACAGTTAAAATGATGAGGAAAAAGGTGTGGGTTAAAACAATACATCTATCTAAACTCTTGAAATGTCCTTAACTTTTTCTCCCTCTTTCCTCACCATACCTTACTCTCATATGATATAATGGTATGATGAGGTGGAATTAGAACATGATATGATAAAATAAAGATACTTTTCCAATGTTTTAAACACATAATTTCCGACCTTGGTTTCAACAGCATACCTCATCATTATCACGATGCATAACAATAAAATCTTATAAGGAGAGGTCGTGGATTTTGGGTCATGAATCGAGATGAAAATTCTTATTATGAATTCAGGAATGTGGGTGGGCTTTCTTTCCCATGGGTTCAGATTTCCAAATTAAATTTAAAAAACAATTAGAATGAACTGAATGTCACATGTTTAGGCAAGGAGTAAATTTTCACTATTTCCATGATGGAATATTAGTCTAGTGGCTAGGACAAATTTCTATCACTTCAAGGACTGCGAGTTCAAATCACTCTAAAGTCTCCCTTTTTTTTATAACATAGTTTTTGAGAGTGAATTATATTCAATTTCTAATGATGGTCCTTGGATATTGACTTACAACTTTTTTTATCATTCATTTGTATGGATTTTTTTTGCCCAAATATGTAACACTCAAGAAATGATGAGAAGGTAGCATAATTTTACCTGGAGTCAATTAGTAGCTGAGACAATACATGTCTTCCCAAAAATTTTGGTTTACACTGACTTTTACTAACACTCAACTTAAATGACTGACAATTAAAACAATTGCTTTAACTTTCTAATAATAGGTACATCATAGCTGTGGGAGCCTTATTTTCGAGAATTCATCATCAGTTGAAAGCCAGTTCTTGAGTATTTCCTAGCAGAAGAGAATTAAAGAAGTGTTCAGTACGATTGGTATAGTGTTTTTATTACAGAACACCATGGGGACAACCTGTTCTTGGAGCATCTAGGTCTAGTAGTTAATAGGTTAGTGAATTCATATAAAGTAGTAGTAGTATTTTTGTATATAGGGTGCTTCATCGGCTATGGTCATTTTGCACCTCTTCATAACATAGAAAAAATCCATCTGGACAAACACAACATGCATACCCTGGGTGGGATTCGGACGCATGACATTTGGGCTAGCCAGAGAGCACGCTACCCACCAGGCTAACCTGGTCGGTGAATTCATACAAAGTCCTACATTGTTAGCAAGTAGTTATGACAAGATATAAGATATGGTTGCTATTTGTTATTTTGTAAGTATTCATTGAATAAACGATAAAAAATAAAACTGATTTAGCTCCAATTGCTTTATTTTTCCTTCCCAAACTTGAATAAATAGGTTGCTGGACTGAGATTAACTTCAAACAACAAAGTCAAATAAAGAAGTAGGATAACCATTGGTGTTAATTCATCAAATTATAAAAAATATTGTTTTTCTTCTGTTGCTGTGAGCTTTTCCAACTACTCTTGTATTATTTATTTCTTATCAATGGAAGCTTGTTTTGTAATACTTATAGTAGAAAAAACTTTTGATTTTATCTAAAAGTGTCCATTATGCCATGAGATATAACAATATATTAAAAGTATATGCCATGTTATCAAATTTCATTATTGACAGGAATACCCAATACATGGATTTGAATCCGGTGGATGATGGTTAAAATGTTCACTTTGGAAGATAGAAAATCATTCACAACTTTATAATTTGACTTTTCCATTAACCATTTTCAGAAAATAGACCACTTTAATATAACCAAGAAATGTGAATAATTTCAGCTGAAATTTACTAACAAGGGAGAAATTTGAAAAATAGTGTGTTGCCTGCTTAACTAACATTTACACTAATGCATTTAAAGATCACCTTTGAGGGTGATACTTTTAACTAGAACATTGCCATGACATACTACAGTTAAAACAACATTTTTGATAATTTAAATAATTGAGACAAAAGATGGTAATACATACCTTTGCAAATATGTCTCTGTAATTATCCATTAGGGTTGAGAACCGTAGTCCAAACTGTGTCTTAGATTTTACAGGTATTCCCACATGCACAAGATGTTCTGCATCTCCTATATTAAACTCTGCAAGTACTGCATCAGAAATCAACAGGATAGGTAGAGCACCTGAGAGCTGAGAGCAGAGCCACACATGGCGTATTTCTGGTCAAGGGTATGAGAAAAGTTATGTCAGTTTAATCTGTCCACGGGATGATAATCCAGCTTTAATACCCTCACCTAACACCTTGGTTGGTCATAATCTCTGAAGTTGAATTTTTGCCATTGCCAGTATCAATTGCAATTTCAGTCAATAAGGAGATTATATAGCTCTAAAAAGAAGCAAAGGGTACCTCATTTCTCCATTATGGCCCAGAGATTTGTGTATGATATCATATGCTTTGTAAGAATAGAATCATTGTCAATACATGATCATCATGCAGTTAAATCAAAGACGTGAAGACCTACAGAATATATATTCCACACAATGGAAAAAATACTGAAAGTTGACAAGATGAGGGTAGATAAGAATAAAACTAAGCTTCTAATATGAGGAATAGAGGAGCTGACTGCAGACACACTAAAAGGAGAGAAGCTGGAAAAAGTGGAATCCTTCCTTAACCTCAGAAACAGCATTGTATTTACACAAATCATAGACGTTTTCTCCCTTCTGCATTTAGAAGAAAAGGGGCATTTTACAAATTGGATGCAGAACCCCCAAATTTAACTGGATTGCACCATTGAATTGCATATTTAAATTAATCAGTGTAGCAAACAGCAGTTCAAGTTAGTGTCAATAACACTATCTCAAATCACAAAATGGTGTATGACTGGTTAAAACTGACTAAAACTGGATTTTTGGCCATTTTATTGTGAACATATTATGCTAAAAAAATCCTTGTTGTTACTGCAGATAAACTGGTTAAAAGAAAAATGCCACATAGCTTAAATATGTAACATTGACATTTCACATTATGACAGTAATGGAAATGGAAATTTCTCAATAATTCAAATTATATCAAAGTCATACGTTATCTTCAGCTACACCAAAAAGAAGAACTATAAAATGAAGTAAAGCGAGAATAAAATATCACAAACCTGCAATGTCTGAATGAACATGGTGTTCCCGTACAACAAGCAAATTAGCACCAAGGTGATTTATCTTTGGTGCTAGCCGCTTCACAACATCGGCTGATTCACAAACTACAACACATTTCTCAAATCCCAAGTTTTTCTTTAGTATGCCTGTAAAAATAAAGTTGTATTAATATATACCCCGATGTCAGCAAAATCCTTAACATTTTCACTGATGTTTGACAAGGGAACTTCATAAAATTTCCATGTGAAAAAAGATCACCTTATGTGTTGGGAAACATGGCATATAACGTAAAAGTTCGTTATAACAAGAGCAGATAAATAACAAAAAATGTCTCGTTATAACGCTCATTCGTTATAGCCGACGGTCATTTGAATTCACCTCTTTCGGCATTTATAACGGCGCAATAAGTGGGTGAAAATGAGCCATGGAGTAGTTGTATCAATCCATCCGCAAATGCATTGAAAATAGATCGTTTCATTATAAATATTATCGCCAAAACTCACACACTAGTAACTAATGTACGTCACGCATCGGTAGTATCTTTGGCAACGTTTCATGAACCATCATAGATAAGGTATGACCTACAGTTAACAATTAAGATTCCATAAATAAGAGGAGGGTCGAGTGATTGGCAGTCCTGCTAAGGTCAACACAGGCAAATGGGACCACCTGATGGAATCTCCTTCACTGTGGGTTAGACCTGGTGAAAAGTAAATTCCCCCTTGTTTGTTTG
>WURS02163606.1:0-21376 GCA_011762765.2 Rhinocypha anisoptera
CTTACTCACAAGTTGCTCATCTGCTACTTCCGTTATTGCTTTCTTCAAGTCATTCCACCTTCCCTCTGTGCTCATCTCTTTTTCTGTCTCTATTTTTTCGTCAATCGCCGAGGTGAATCTTAATTGTGAGAATATGAGCATATAAAAGGAATCATGAATTACAGCCAGTGGACTGACTGCCTAGAACTTAAATGGTGATTTCTATTTTCACCTTATTTTTCAAAAAATTCATTTGGCCTATGTATTATTAACCTATGTTGATACTCATATTTTTTCATGAAGAAAATGCAGGTCAAAATATCTACTTAAGCACCGATTTAAGATTTAACCACTGATTTCAAGTTTCTTTATGTTGCTTATTCTCTGCTTTCACAGCGTCTTATCACTGCTACATGTTCCCTATATAGAGCTAGTATCAATCTCATGTTTAATAGTTCAGTCAGATATATTAGTGTATGTGTCATGTTGTCCCAGACCACAATGTTAAAAGCTTATTCCAAGTTAACAAATGCAATAAATTGGCCCTCCAATAATCCCTCCTGCAACATTGGCCTCATAACATGGGTAGCTACACTCATTCGTCCAATTCTTAATTCAGACTGGACCTTGCTTCTCTCCCACCTGCGTAGCCATTCATTGATATATTATTTTATGCAATCTCTTTGACACATATTCCTAGTCATGGTAAGTAAATGTATTGTTGCATATGTATACCATCCTCTTCTTTATATGAATGCAATTATAATATTCCTATTCTTATGAAATCTTTGCCGGTTTTCCAGCAGGTTAGGTTTACGACTGCCGATATTTCGATGGCTAACTCTGCCATCGTCCTCAGGACGTTGATGCCAGGCCATCATTTTGCCTTCCTTATACACAGTCCCTATTGGACTCAGATCACTTCTGGTTGGCAGTTGCTTGTGATTTCTCTCCTTCTCCTCTCTGCCTTGATTTTCTTTCTTTCCACAAATGGCTGAGGGCATACCCTCCGTCACAGTTGAAGTTTTTCCTCTCAAGTCAGATTTCAATTGCTTCCTTTGTCAGACGGGTAGTAGTAGTATTTTTACTTTTAGGGTGCTTCAATGGCTAAGGTCATTTCGCACCTCTTCGCATCATAGAGAAACCCATCTGGACAAACACAACATCCATGCCCCGGGCGGGATTCGAACCCGCAACCTTTGGGTTAGCCTGCGAGCACGCTACCCACCAGGCTAACCCGGTCAGCTTTTGTCAGATGGTCCCAGTGGAAGTTTGCTCTGCTAATTAATTTAGCATTGTCAAAGAGAATCCGATGGTCCTGAGTGATGCTGTGCTCCGCAACGGCCAATTTTTCTGGATGGTGTAGTCTGAGGCATCTCTTGTGTTCCTTAATTCTGGTTTCTATCGTCCATCCTGTTTCTCCAATATATGCTTCCTCACACTCGCATGGGATGTGATAAACTCCCAGAGTCTTGAGTCCCAGATGGTCCTTCACTCAGACAAGACAGTCTTTTAGTTTCTCCGGTGGTTTATGGATGGTCTAACCCAGTGGAAAACCTGTGAAAATTTCATAAGAATCGTGTGCCAAGAAAACATGAAGTCTTACATAATATCCCTTTGTATTCCCCTTCTGTAGATATACCATAAACTTTGTTTGAATTATCAGCATTAAATAGTAACCTATTTTATAAAACTCCTTCCCCATCATTATCAACCTAATCTTCTTCCAGTGTTCCACTATGCCAGTTTTACAATTTCCATTTAGTTTCTGTCAAATGATTATTAGTATTCTACCAGTAATTGATAAGTTTTTGACAGACTCTACAAAGAATCACCATACTTCAGCCAATGCTGAATTCCTCTTAATTCACATAATTTCCCTCTTTATCCTTATTTCTGCTATCAAAAATCACTTTCTACTATCAAATTCTACTATCAACAAAAGCAATAATCTGCCTTCTCTAACAGCCTTCAAAAGCTCATTAATTATTAGTATCCCTTATATCCACCACTCTTGCCCTCCTTGGATTTTCATAACAAGTACCTCTTCTACATTGTCAAGCCCAAAACTCCATTTGTTTTTTTCTCTATACATTTTAATTACTCCATCCTTCACCATGCTCATATCTCAAAAGTCCATAATTTATGTCGTCTTCACCTACCTTCCTTTAGAAATAAATCACGGAATCATATAATGATAAGCTCTATACAAGATCTTCAATAATCTTTTCTTTGTACATGTATTTAGTAGGACTTCCTGTTATCCGTTCCCTTCTAATAATTATTTCTTTCTCCAACAAAATTCTTCTTCAAAGAATTGCGCTGGAACTACAAACATTTGCTTCTAAGATACTAAACCAAATAAATGAAGTTTTATATTTTTTCAGAACATGATCTGGCATAAGTGTTTGTGTATTCCAATGATCCTTTGAGTAGCTCTGGCTGTAGCAATGATTCTTTTGCTCCTGGTAGGTTCAATCATGCCTCAAAGGCTTTAAGGGTAGGAGCCAGACAAAAGGTGGTCCACTCTATGCATCTGCTCCCCAGTGAGGCAGCTGAAAAGGCATCTGATCCCCAGAGGGGTGGCCATGGTGCCATGTTAAAAACACAATTGGGGCAGGAATTGAAAAGCCACCTCAATTGCATAAGCCCAAGATTTATGATAAGCCATAATGGATTTGAATCCTAGCAACTACCAGGCTCAGCCCACTGGGGTGGGTGCCATCCCCGACAGTGGGAGAGGCAAGGCTACTTCAGTCGTCATCTCAAGGAGCGACACCACAACTCTAGAGAAGACAGTGAGGAGCACTGGAACGATTACAGTAGGCATATGGAACATAAGGGAGTTGTTAAGGTTACGGAAGAAAGAGAACATTAAACTCAACATGGATAAAGTAAGAATAGACGTACTAGGGCTGAGTGAGGTAAGATGGAGAGATACTGGAGATTGTTGGAGTGATAGCTTTAGGGTAATCTATTGTTGGAGGGAGGAGAGTCAGCATGGGGTAACCATAGCTCTGAGCAAGAAATTAGGAAGGAGGGTAGCTAATCCTAATCTTAGCTAATCCTAATCTTAGCTAATCCTAATTCTAAGCTAATCCAACTAACTTAGTTATAATTCTGGTATATATGCCTACAGGTGGCTATCAGGAAGAAGAAGTAGATGAGGTGCATGATCAGCTGAAAGAAATAATCGACAAATACATAAAATTATAGCAGATATTTAAATAGCAGAGTTATTCAAGAGCTCATGTGAACTCAGACTACAATTTGGTCATGATAAAGTATCTTGTAAAATTGAAGAGGATTAAAAAGAGCAGGAGATTATAGAAATTGAACCAAGAAACATTGACAGGAACAAAGATGAGAGAGTGCCAGGAATCGGTAGATAGTCTTCTAAACAAGGATAACCAAAGGACAATAGAAAAAAGGTGGGAAGTCCTTATAGATGGAAAAACGATAGCTGCCGGAAAAGTAATAGGAAGAGTCAACCAAAAGAGAATTAAAGTCATGGGTTATGGAGGAGATGATTAGGAGGATAGTGGAGCATATAAAGTGGAATAACATCAATACAGAGGATGGGAGAAGTAAATACTGAGAGGCAAATAATAAATCGAGGCAAGAGACTAATAATTCAAAGGAGGCATGGTGAAAAGAACAATGTGAATGCAAGGAAAAGTTATAGAAGCAGGGAGAGATTGGCTTACTGTATCAGAAAGTAAAAGCCTTGACAGGAAAGAGAAATGGAAATAAGATCCCTCATATAAGAGATAATTCTGGCAAGATAATAATAGAACAGGAAGATATTCAAGAAAGATGGAAGGAGAACATGGAGGAACTTTATAATAAAGAGAATAGGCCCTTGAACTTAGATTTAGAAGGATAATGGGGAGTAGAAGAGGCTAGGTTAGACCCCGAGACATAGGATAATGAGATTGAAGGGCCCTGTGGAACATGAAGAGGAATAAAGCAGTGGGAGTGGATAATATACCAGCAGAATTGGTGCAGGGCTTATGAAAAGTAGGAATGAAGAAGCTTTATGAGATTATTTCTTCCTACTTCCTTGAATGAATGAGGAATTCACAATGAAGGAATTTGCCCAATTGATTTCATTAGGTCAATATCAATTCCAATAGCAAAGAAAAAGAAAGCAGCAGTATGTGAGGATAATAGGACAGCTAGTTTGATCCCACATTCAGCAAAGGAAATACTATGAATCATCTGTGAAAGACTGGAGAGATGGACAGAAGAATGCCTAGGTGAAGATCAGTTCAGTTTTAGAAGAGGCAGAGGGACTCGTGATGCAATAGCTGTAATGGGGACCTTGATTGAATAGAATATAGAACATAATCAGAATGTTTTCACCTGCTTTGTAGAAATAGATTCCAATACAGCTGTCTCAAGGAGGAAGATATACTTTCTGGATTGCTTTTCATCTGGCTTCTACCCTTCAATTTATTTTATTTAAGTAATGGTGATTCCACCAAGAGTAATATTCACTACTAGTATATTTGTAGGGATTGGATCACTCAAGCCCTTCTACCGCATTAACAATGTAGCCCATGGATGGGATGTAAGTCATACAAGGTAAGAAAATAGCACTTGCCGGGCACATAAATATCTGTATACTCTTGTACTAATTCTTTTAAATGGTATTCAATAATTCAGATATCCACCTTCTTGTATCATCAGGGTACATAATTAATTCCTGTTTTCATACTTCCAACACTAAAACTAACATGCTGAAAGGCTTACAATTAGAGTTCCCAAAAACTGTATTTATTTAGTCTTTGATCCCAAGACTAAAGAACCAAAAATATAATAGAGAATGAATTTATGAATTCATAAAATGGCATGCTTCAAAAGTAGAATATTCCATGGTAAAAATACAATATTGTCTAATAATATTAAGGTATATCAATAAGTCTAATCCTAAACCAGAGAAAACAAAGACAAATTGTGGATCTCATTTGAAAGTGAGAAGTAAAGTGTTACCATGTGTAGAGGGATTGAAATAAATTAAAATAGTGCATCAGCAATTAGAAACTTGAAAATTAGAGACTGCTGGAACAGAATTTGCTAAGTAACATTTTGAAGTATGGGTACAAGATACTACTTTCAGTTACTACTTTCAGTTGTGTTAATTTTCATGTTAGAAAAATATAGCCATACCAGGTAATTAAAAAAATACTTATAGTAGTACATATAAGGAAATGGTGGAAAGATGGAATTATATACAGATTTTGACAATAATAATCATCATTTGGTTTCTTGGTGATGAGTATTATCATTGAAATTGGTCATGCTCTCTTTATTTTGGGGAAATATTGAATTTTTTCAAATTCTATATTGTTTAAAAGTATGAATGGTGGGCATCTCTTCGTTTGGACAATAAGAGAATGGATGAGAGTCAAATCTCCTGAAAGATATACTTATGTGAGAGGTATAAATGGCTTCTGAGGATATGGTAAACTATGAAATCCATCAGTGAATGTGATTAACATGACTCTAGGGAAGCTTTCTTTTGAACTTATCTGGGAAGTACAAAACCATGAAGTCTTCCCAACAACTTCCCATCCTAAGCAGGTAAAGTAAATCAAGAGGCTTAAAAATAAATATGTATGAAACAATTATGGAGAAAGTATGATATAATGATAATCGAAATGGATTCTTCAAATTTTAAAATACACTAAAACTAGCACTCAATTAATGAGTAAAAAGAATGAAAAAGTAGTTTAAAATCTATATTAATAGTAAGCATATAAGGCAATGTTCAATTTTGTTTGATGAATAACAGTCCCATAGGTAGTGAAGAGGATTTTAATGATTATTCAATATTTAGATGTTAAGGTGAATTAGAAGTTACTTAAATTACTAGAATTAGAAAATGATGTGCCAAATATAGAAAACTATTGAAGATCATATCAAGAAAAATGAGGCCATGATAGCCCAGTAAATAGAGTACTCAGATACTGAAAGAGTAATCCAGCCTTAGTCTCATTGGTCCCTTGAAGCACCTCCAGCTATACCTAAGCTGAATGAGTCTCTCAGTACCGGCATAGAGAAAGTAACCACCCTCCCCGTACGCTGATAGGCGAATTTTTGCATTTTTGCAGCTGGTCTAAGTATTAAATAAATCCTCCCCTCACTTCTCAAAGTCATGTGGTAATAATTTCATTTAGCTAATGGACTGTAATAAATGTTTCAATGTTATCATTAGAATAAATGAACCTGATCAATATATTGGATTTCTCTGTCCTAATATGGAATACCAATGGAGAGAAATGCTTGGCTACACTGTGAAAGAATAATGAGAAAGATAATTACGATGAGGAATCCTTAATTCATTGTACCATAAGTATCATCATAATCAATTCATAATAAAGCCTATTTAATGACATCTCTCCATTCTACGTCATTTGGAGTTCATTCTTTTTCATAATGCCGAATAACTTTTACCTTTAAAGTAGTAGTAGTAGTATTTTTGTTTATAGTGTGTTTCAACAGCTATGATCATTTCACATCTCTTCAGATCATAAACAAACCCATCTAGACCAATAAAACATCCTTGCCCTGGGTGGGATTCGAACCCACGACCTATGGGTTAGCCAGCGAGCACACTACCCACCAGGCTAACCCCTGTTGGCTTTTACCTTTATAATCCTAAATGCTTTAATGGTCCCTTGGCCTACCCTGTGGGACCTTCCTTTAGATTTTACCTTCTACTTCTATATTTCTCAATAATGCATTGTGTCTTGTGGTGTACCACCACCCATCTCACTGGACAGTTGTTCCTATTGTATTTACCTCTTCTGCTTTTCTAGAAACCTCCTCGTCCTTCATTTATACATCTATTTACTCTTCAGCATTTTCCTCTAGACCCATGTTTCAAAGAATAATGCTCTTTTCATTGCCACTTTTCAAATGTTCTGTTTCTTTGACCTGTACAGCACCATGCTCCATGTGGACATTTTATTACACTGCTTCCTTATTTGCAATCATATTTTCTTTGACTATAGTATCTTCACCATTGGTATTTAATTTAAAGATTGGTTGGTAACAGCTCCCCAAACTACCTATCCTATCACCTGCAAACCTCATCATACCTTTGCAATACCAAACTCTAACATTCTCCATTAAACTGTGTCTTATATGCCATCCTTGGACAAACTAGAATTCCTCCCTCCCAAGATCCCTTTCAATATATTTTTCACCAATCATCATACCACAATATCTGTTCTATCAACTTCCCTCCAATCATAAATATAGTCTCATCATAGGATTCTCTTTCAATTGTGCTTTGGAGTACGACCTCATAAGTTCTTCTTAGAAATGAATTAATCTTATCAAGTATAGTAGGCACAACCAGTTGGAGCAATGCTCAGCCTCCTTTACTGATCATCATTCTAACTTTACAGTCTGTAGACCGGTTTATCTACGGCAGCTCTTCAACCTATTCTGTCTCCTGCCAGCCATGCCAGCCCCTTCACACCTTCCTTCCTTATTCCAACTCTAATTCTAACACTCTCCATTATCTTAAAAAAATGCAATGATACCAAATACAGGACCTAAAGGAGCATAATGATTTACGGTACAGCAATTTCTCCTCTACCAATCCCCATCATAAATCAGGAATCAACATCGTGGCTGTTTCTCTGAATATTTCTTATAATGTGCAACCTCCTTCATCTGCAGAAATGAATGAAGTTGCTGTGGAAACCTACTCTAAAACCTTAAGTGTTAATCAGGAGGGAAGCAAGGATGATGAATTTCATCCAATTGAGTCTAGCAAAAACATGAGAAGAAAATTGTTGGTTTCAATTTTGACAAATTCATTCTAAGCTGCCTCACTGGGGTTCCTTGTTGTGCCTCAATCTACATTTGTCATGGAAAAAAACTGTTTCAGGCTCAACTAGGTGGAATTTCTCCATCTTAGGAAGAGATATTATAACTCTGCAAATCAACATAAAAAAACTTTATCCCATGACCATGGTTTTGCTGTGGTGCAGCATCATCAAGTGACATACATTCAAAACAACAGAGTATATATTTATATAGTCATGGCAGAGCTCAGAGGGAGGCTTGGGAGAGGGAATGAATGTGGTAGGGAGGTAGTGATTGGGCTAGTAGGCTTGGGGGAGGGGGGAAAGGAAGAATAGTCAGTGAGTGGCTAGCGCACTCTCCAGGGGGTTGTGTAATAATGGTATTGGAATTCGGGAAGTGTAGGAGGTGGAAGCAGGAAGAGAAAAGGGGGAAGCAGGAAGAGAAAAGATGCTCGTTAAGGCCCATGTGACATGGCCCAATTTATTTGCCAATATATTGTGGTGAAAATCGGGACAATAATTGGGTAGGAGATTGGGTAGGGGCAAGACATGACAAGCACCAATATTTTAATCAATATTTGTTGGAAAAGTACCCAACTAATTCACTAGAGTGAGCTACATTCATATAAGAAAAGGATTTCAATATTGCAATAGTAATGAGTAACACCCAAAAAGAGGAAATTACAGTTTTTCCTGTAAAATGTATTTATAATAATTGTTAGAAAAATTTTGTATATGAACTTGAGAAACGATAAGAACTTTTGTTCCGATCTGGGGGAAAGGGGAACTTTTCAATGGTAAACCAACAGTGATTTTCCAAATGGAACACAATCCTTAAAGTGGCAAGTTTGTTCTTAATCTCTTCTTTGGACACCATTGCCACCAGTTTTAATAGTTAATTATCTCTCTAATTGCCTTTGTATGCTTGATTTTACTCTTATAATGTCGTGGCTTCACATTGTATAAATACTCTTGGCTTAAAGAGCTCGATTAGAATCATAACTGGTTCCTTAGTCCACATTTTAAAAAATTACCCAGGTAAACTGCAGAAACCACAACTAGAACTAAAGAATAGATATATGTATTGTAGATACTAATATATATATATATATGTATATTAACACAAATGAAATTTAGAGCCTAAATTACTATGTGATCAAACCCTCATAAAAGTGAAACGTGATAATGTTCATGCAGAATCCAAATGTGCCAAGAAACAATCAGAAAATGATATAGGTGGTTTGGCTCAACTTCTGGCAGGTGCACCACCTCCTTCCAGAGTCTCCATGTCTGACCCTCCACACAGTGTGGCAAAATATTGTCAATGCGTTAAGAATAGTGCTCTCTCCTCTCACGTGGACCCTCCATATTAAACTTCAATTTCATTGGCTTTATTCAATCAGTGTAGTGCCCAGACTCCTACTCCTTGGCAGCTCCCAGGACTCTCACTTGATCCCAATCTGGCAAGATCAAGCAAGACTCATAAACTAGATCTGATGCTTCCTCAAATATATTTACTCTATCTTACATAAGCATACACTGCATCAATAATGACATAGAACTGCATTAATGCATGACTTAAATGTTTAAATACTCTGAAGCTTGCTGAACAGTGGCTTTCGAACATCCAAATCTCTGAATCCCAAACATTTGGCTATGATCTTGTGTTTCATTTCTATCACTTTTTGTACAAGTGTGGTGTTGTCCCCATATATAGTAAAAATTAGCCAAACATTAAGTGTCTTAAATTTTAAGACTAACAGACCTGCTGCCTGCTGTTCTCTTGAGGTAAACTTTGTGTTTTTACTTTATTTTGCACTACTTAAGTGGGAGTAGTGGGAAATGTGTGTAAATGAGTTTCCCAAAAATAAAAACAAATTTTGGAATAGTTTGTGTAATATATAAGTAAACAATTTGGTGTCAAAAAAATTCATATTTTTCATTTCTCTGAGCAATGCTCACTGTAGTAGACTGAGAAGAGTGCCCATTTTGAGATACAGTTACTCCACCAATCAGGTAGTCATAGCTGAAAAGTGGAAGGCAAAAAATCTACATTCTATCACACAGCCATTTTTACTCATTTGCATATATGCAGTAGTAAAATATCCTTCTCTTAATCTTTTTTTAAACACATTCTAGTAGTCTGAGGAGAGTACCATTTTTTGAACATGTATACTATGCTCATTGAGTGATTATTGTTCCAAAAAGAAAATAAAAATTTCCGCCTTCTATCACACATTGAACCTAGTCTAAATTTTCAAGTAGTTATTTTGCTGGAAAAAGTTTTCATTTTTCAATTCTTTGCTCACTACAATTAGTAGTTGACTGAGGAGAGTACCATTTTTTGCAAAATGATAGTGCACTCATTGTAGATCCGCTCCACCAACTGCTAAAAATCCCAAACTATTATGTACCACATTATGCAGACAGAGAAGACACACGCAATGCATCAAACCTCACTCACCTAGCTCAAAACTTAGGAGAAAACAAATCAAAATGGATACGGCATGACTGACTTACAAGCTACAAAATTAATATATATATATATAGATGTGCTGATAAATAATTTTAAATCACTGTAACCACTCTTAAATCAACTTCATGCACACTTGTTATATGCACTATACCTATGTCTACCATTTATCCAACAGTGATACCATATTTTCCTTCAGCAACTTAGTGATGCTTTAACCTTTGCCATGAGTAATGACGCTGGGAATGTCTTTTTAACTGGTCATTTCAACATTCATGTGCTCAGTGACACATTAGAATAGACTGAGGTATTGTACTTCCTTGTTCCTTAAGTCTAAGCATTCTAAATATGGAACCTATGAGAATCATCCATCTATCAGCCTACCTTGTTGACTACACATTATCTCATATACCTCCACCTTCTGTTTCAAGACAAATAACAGACTCTGGGATCATTTTTATTTTCTTCTTGGAGACAATACCTTAATAACAAGAAAGAAGGCTAGTTGCAAATTTGTCCTTTAATGGATCTTTAATGACTATTCAATTTAAGAATGTTTATCCCTTAGATCATCTTAATCTTGGAATGAAATTTGCTTGAAAGAATTCTCAACTAATGAGATTCAACTCTTTCACAAATATTTTAATAATATGCTTTAATGTTGCCTTCCCTGTGAAGAAGGTTAAGTGCCGAACACACCACAGCAAAAAAAATAAATGTTTGTCTCCAAACATTTTTGAAAAAGTGCTTGAATTATAAATAGTAAAAATAAATGTCGCCTTCAGTCTATGTGATGTACATACAGAGTTCACAAAAATTTTAAGAAATTGCTAATAGCTGAGATGAAGAGAGATTTTGATAATTACATGTCAAATGTCAATACATATGTTGTAAAAGCATCATGGAGCATAGTGAAGCCGCTTTTTGCTGCCTCATTCCAGTGTTATAGTCCCATAGCACTGACTATGGAGACATGGAAAAAACTCAACTAAAATTCTATTTGAATTCAACTATCTCTTTTGCTGTACTCCTATGATTGGTTCTACTCAAAGTAAATCACTTCATAACACCAAAAAATATCACATGTCATCCCAACTCATTCTTTCTTTTCCTAACTGATCGATATGAGGTTCAGAGTATTCTAAACAGTTTTGAAAACTTATTCAACTTGGCCTGATGACATTCCTGTAGCAATTGAGAAAGCTTCTACAAGCACTGTCTCTTCTGTCCCTTTGGATATAATAAATCTCTTATTTATAGCATACATTTCCCTGTTCTCTAAAACTAGCTTGCAACCCCTATCCCTAAAGAAGGTGCATTATCTAACTCTGAAAATTATAGACTTACATCTGTCCTTTCCTCATTTTCTAAGGTATTTGAAAAAAAAATTCTCCAACTGCTTAATAAGTAACAATCTATTTAGTCGAAATGAATATTGTTCGGGAAACATAAATCTCAAGGAACAGGTATTTTTCAATTCTTAAAATTACTTCATTCATCATGGAATTATCTACATTCATCTAATTTGCAATTCATAAAATTACTACATCATGGAATAATGCTTATTAGATCTTGGGTATTTTTTTGTTCTAAGAAAGGCATTTTATACAATTAAGCTGTTACAAAAGTTGGATGTTTTAGGCATCACTGGGGCTGCCTCCAGTAGGTTTTCTCACTTTCTGAATTAAGTGATATAGGAAGTATGTAAATCTAAAAAGGGGTTTGCATTTTTTATATTCTGAATATAATTAGGTTCATCTGAAAATCCTAATTAAGAAAAGATACTTAAAAGAAACCAGAAATGCAGAGCAACTGGTATTTCAGCGGAGATTGGTTGGAATGAAAGATATTTTTACACTTAGAAAGACAGTTTTAGAACTGTGGAAAAGTACAAAATATCTTTCATTCCAAACCATGGATATTTATAACTGCCATGAAGTGAAGTCTTAGATAGTCAATTTATTGGAGAGTGGTGTTCATCAGGACTCCAACCTTGGACCCCTACTATTTACCATATGTTAAATGATCTTCCAAACTCTCTTCCTACATCCAAGCATCAGTCCTAAATGCAGATGACATGGTGAACCATTCTCCAATCTCATTCTCCAACCCATTTGTGCAGTATATGAAATGACAGATAGAGCAGCATATGAAAATAAAAGAGAAAGAATCTATGCTCTGTGACAGTTGTACATCATGAAAAGTGTACCTGTCCCTTGCCTGTACAAAGTTTGGTGTGATTCCCCCATCCCGTCCTGGGTCTTCCACTTCCAACTCCTCTTGAAGACCTAGGAGGAGCTCTGGGGAATCGTACCAAACTCATCTATAGAGAACCCGTGTCTAGTTTTAGCTGCTCTTAAAATCTGTCTTTCATCCTTATCCCTCTCAATTACTTTCTAGGCTTCTTTAACTGCACTCTCTTCTGTCCTTGGCAAAATTCTTTTTGCACTTTCCTTCATTCTTCTATGTGTTTCTCAGACTCCCCAATAACCTGACAAATTCTATCTTTTCTTTCTACCTTCATTATCGTTTATCTCTCTCTCTGTACATTTTTTCCACTGACACAGAGGTAGAAAATTTGGCAGGCTTGGTGACACAGTAATTGTTTTGGCACATGGAGCTGGGATATCATTATGGTGAATTCCGCAAGGAGTTTAGATTACAGGGTTGAAATAACCATTGAAAAACGATCTGACTGATTCGCAGATGGGGAGATAAAGAAGGGGATTCACTCATATAGAACAACATCAATCATTCAAGTGCCATATTTGAACATATCTAAGTCAATATTTTATTCCTCTTTGGAGTAGGAAGAAAAAGGGATTAATCTTATAGGCATAAGTAAAATCCTTGAATTCAATTAGATCGAATAATCTGGATATTTGTGTTTAGCATTACACAATATGAAAGGCTGCTTGGGTAAAGTTTCAACTTTCTATATACATATACTTACATAATATTGATATACTTCATTCTTAATCATTTATTTACTGTTTGCTTATTATTAATAGTTAACACATTTCCTTTGGAGAGTTCCAAAGAATGGGTACCAATTATCAAAGAAAAAATTGGGCTTGTCTTAGATTTGTGAAAATATGATATTTCACACACCCAAATGCAACTACAGAGTGGTAATTCAGAGAAAAATTAATTTCTCGCTTAGGAAATACAAAGGCTTGAAATGCATGGAAATACAAAGGCTTAAAACGCATAATTAGTAGCAACTTACTGTCAATAGCAAGATAGATAACAAATTACTATCAAATAAATATTGTATTTTAACAAGTGTTTGCAGCGAGAAAACCATTATTTTTTCTTAAATGATCAAAGAAAGACTGTGCTTGCATTCATAAGGTGCTTACTTGTTTATATGTGTCTTGCCTCAGAGGTCCATTGGATGGGATTGAGGATTTAGTTCCTAACATATTATTACCTAGAATGGGGAGTACATCCTTCAGTTTTTGATTTTTCATTTTAAACCCAAACACAATGAGAGTTTTCCTCTCTTTCTTCTGACAATTTGTCAGGAGCTCTAAGGACTTTTTCACATCTAAGCAATTACATTTTGAGTTTTCAAATTCTCTAATCCTTTAAATTCAATCTGAAAATACTCAGTGAGACACATTTCCTCACATGCAGTAATACAGTGAAGTACAACAGTGTTTGTGGAAATTAGTCTTGTCAAGCACTCTGTGTGTGACTGTTACCATGACTGATGTAGAATTATTTATATTTATATTTAAATTATATCATCGTTTGTAACATTGATGGTCCAAGAATCTACAATGACATTATTCTCTATGTGAGATTAGCAATGTGAAGAAGAAATCATGTCTCTCAAAAAGTGTCTCGGTAATTGCTTCTTAGAAACTTTTTAGAGGTTTGTTTTCCTGTTATTGTTATTTTTATGCATCAGGTATTGAATTAATTTGCCTTCAAGCTTCAAAACAAGCCAACCTACAATGAAATTGATCAAATATAGAAGGAACTAAATTTAATTACAAATCATTATGCATTTAACTGAAAGTATAGATCGGAATAAAAGGAACAAAGATTGGTCATTTCTGTAAATGACTGCCACTTACAGGCGGTATTTTAGGTATTCCTTTTGGCATAGAAATTAACTGGTCTCATAAGAAGGGTATTTTTTTGTGGAGAAAAATTTTTAACAATAACAAAATCATCTTTGGAGAAATTCCAATTTTATAGAAAAACCAAGCAGCAAATTAGTACAATTGCTATAAAGAGAATGAGGAAAGAGCACCTTGCTATAAATTGCTCAAAATTGAATAATCACAGGCTCATTTAATTTAAGACTTTTCATAAAAAATTATCAGGTGCATATGAGATGTTTTCAGAATGCTTAGAAAATGAAATGAAACTAGGTGGATGGGACCTTTTCTAGAATAAATAATAACGAATTTGAAGTTTTCCACTTTTATATAATATATATATATATACACACACACACACTTAACACAAACATAAATACTTAGAAAGAGAAAGTCACAAAACAAACAGGACACTCACGAGATTAGTTCATGTGTTTCGGCAGGAGTGCCATCCGTCTTCAGTGACGGAGAGAAAGGGAAGTGATTTTCCCTCTCCTTCATCACTGAAGATGGCAGGCACTCCTGCCAAAATGCAAGAACTAATCTTGTGAGTGTCCTCTTTGTTTATGTATTTCTCTTTCTAAGTATTTATGTTTTTGTCAAGTGAATTGTGCTCTGTCACCAGCAAGACTTTCCTAGTGCAACTATATCTATTTATATACATCTAAGGAAATTGGCATATTTACAAGTTCTGGCAGAAGATTGTAAAAACCATACACAACATTCATCGGGAAAAAATCATACCCTTGAAGTTAATGCTATATCATTAAAATCTTTATGACTTTGTAGTATCTAAGGTAATGGACATAATTGAAAGTTCAAAAGTTGTAAGTTCTCATGGAAAACCAAAATTCAATATTGTTCTCAATCCTTGCCAAATATTACTTCATTGCCAACTAGAAATCCTCAATGTTACCATTCTCATTTAAGGGTAATTTAGTAGTTAGAAGTATTTAGTTTTTGTGAATTGTTTAGAATTTATACAAATTAAAATTGAGAGAGATATGGAGAATTGACTCACAAAAGTTATCTATAAAACTTCTGAAAAATGAAAATGCCATTCTATTCTTTCCACCACCGAACAACAGGATTCCCTGGTATGTATTCGAAATCTCATCAAAATGGCTCTCTCAGTTATTTATGATATTTCTGTAACCTGTGACATCTTTCACTTCCATAAAATGTTTTATATTGGGCCAAAATTTGTTTCTCCTCAAACTTCCATTATTTCTACATACTCTGCGTTTCTCAAGGTAGAATAATTAATGGCATTAATTGATTGAATGCGATTTAAAATCACTACAGTGTAGTTTAGAGGAAAATAAGCATTGAGGTATATGCGTTTTCCCATATTTTGACACTTGATATTACTTGGAATATTTAAAAACAGGGACAAAGAATAATTTATTCATCCAAGACCTCTTGTTTCAGACATATGGAAGGCATAATGCATAATAATAACTGCAGGAATCACTACTGGATTTATTGATCGCTGTAAAATGGTTATTTGTGGCAAATTTTTTTGAACTCATTCTTTCGAAGAATTGCCTACTCTCTCGATGTGGTCGGTGTGTCTACCAGTAGGCATGTCGGTGAGGCGACCAAGAGTTGGACGCAAAATTCCGCACCTTTCGCTCGAGGAGGTGATGTGAGGTTACGGCAGAAGCGGACGCCAGTTTCACCTGATTTCTACGGAAAAAATATTGTGCAAATGACAAGCAGGTTCTCTTTATGATTTAAAAAAACCTTAGTACATAATGTCAACGAAATTGACCTCTAGTGAATATTATTATTCATATACTAACAAGCGCTGACAGTGACGCATCGGCAGTTTTTATATAGTTTTGGAAGTTTAACCTTGATTATGTAAGTTTTCTCTGCTCTTCCCGGAGAGGCATCTCCCGATACTTGTCCCTCGAGTCGATAAATGAATGTCAAGCACCCTTATGGTGAAACTGAAACATTGTATATATATATATATATAAAGTAAGTGCTACGTGAAAAATAAATCTTGCGACTTGGAATCTATCGGGATATTCTGAGATGCTAGCAAATGGGTGGGGGTTGTCGGTAATTGTGAGATACGAAGGAGCGTCACCATTCTCACCGCAAGCCCAGCATCACCAACCACAAGGTGGTGAACGTAGAATCCCAAGACCTCCTGTCCACTGATTTGAAACTTTCGCGGTGCCTGGAAGGCAAATCAAACTGAGGCGAGAGTTTAAAACTCCGATTTTCAACCTTAATACGGTCGTTACCTTCAATTACTCTGGGGGTTACTCGAAAACCGATGATAATTTCTTGCTGGCACCAATGACGTGGTAACAAGGAATAGACGAAGAGGTCAATGACGTTCGTTCCAAATTCTTGTACGCACGTATATGTGCAGTGATGTCTCACTTAATCCATTCTAATAGCTAGGCGAGTGGCAGGGTGTCTTAGTACCCCGACGTAAAATCCACGGTGTGAATCCTATGCTTGTGGGACTCGGGTTTCGAAAAGCGATTGCGAAAATGGAGATATGTTTTTGTTTGTCATTCTTCATGCGACACAAATCCCTCCAGTGGACACACTCTGATTTTCAAGGTCACACGCCTTCTCAGTGTCTCTAATTATGTAGAAGTCACCCCTTGCAATGCGTATTTACCCGCCACCGCGTTCGGGATGTTCGAGACAGAATCAAAGAGACTTCCATTCGAGTAGTTTTTCACTTGTCCGAGGACAAAATTAAAGTCTGTCGGATACGGAGTGAGGCACCCATACATTTTGCAAAGCGAAAGACGCGACGATTTCCCGCTTCGGGGAGAGGTGCGCTGTCGTGAAGTAGGGACCAGTCACCAGATCCACACATGCCGGATCTAATAAGTCGCATTCATTTTTGGAACATTTTTAGCACACTGTATTCATAGTTTGTCCCTCCGGAAACAACTTCTTGGAGGACTATGTCCCGCAAAATCTGTCCTCAAAACTTAGTCGAGGTACTTTGTATGTGCTCGCAAAAGGAATGAATAGTAATAATAAAATGTCTTTATTGGAGCGAGAGTGGGACTAAATAGTACCTTCTTCCACCTAGCTCCTCGGGGAAAATACAATATTTTACATGTATCGATATTCACAAATGAATAGAGATATTGTTTTAAAATAAAAAATGGAAAAAGACGATGCGATAAATATTATTCCCGTAGAAAGATATTTACAATTGTGTGGGAAAAAGATAAAAATAACATCCTGTTATTCTTGACGCTCCACTGCAGGAAAACACTCATAAAAGAAAGGGGGTATGGAAAACCTGCTCGATCCTATTGATAGGATAGTTACTGTGTGACAATTATTTGTGATAATTACTGTGTTACAATTGTTTGTGCTAATTAAGATACAGGATAAACGGAACTAAGGCGAGTAAATTATAGTCAATATATAAATGTACATAATAGGAGGTAAAACTGGAGACAAGGAGGTGCAATGGGAATGTGAGTGTAAAACGAGGCTCTTTTCTGTCCAAATCGTATGAGCACTTGCGTTTTTATGATAGCACATACTACAGGGAAATATTGAATGATAAAATATATCCGAGCTGCAGGCCAAGACTTCTCATTTACCCGGTGGTCCAATTTCTAGATACAGTGCGGGACTTTGCTGTTCTATCGGTGTCTAGATTAAACTCGAATGCACTTTCCACGGTTTAATCTATTTATGACTCGGAGAAGCCTGCTCTCCCTGTTTCTCCAACGTCAAACCAGCCCTCTTCTCACAATACTTACAACAAAGAAAGGGTTCTTCTCTGAGCTTTCTATAATTCTTTGATTAACACTCTCCCCAATAGAATATAAATATTTCACACGCATTCTGAACTAACGAAAAACACCTATCCATTAATTTTTTATTGCATCCAACAGAAACCTGTCTAATGAAATCTTTAAATGTTTGTTCTACTCGAAGGTTTGGAGTGAACTGGGGAAATGTTTTCTCATTTGGTTTACCCAAAAAATTCAATGATGTATATTCGTTGAAAATTAAATCTAACCCCGATTCGTTACACCAACCAGAATATTTTTATGAAGATCTTGGAATCCTGGGCCCAAACTTGTCTCTTTTTCGTCAACCTGTCTTCATATTTATTTTATTTTAAATAAAGATACGATCGCGACTTTCTTCTAGATTTTTAAGAAGTTGTAGGGAAAAAGGTTTTAGTCGTCTTGAATGCTTCCGCTTATGACTCAATGTTATCTGTTTCTCGATACAGAAGCCGAAACCAAAACCTTATTAAAATATCTTCGTGTGTAGTAACTTAATAGACGAGGAAAGAAACACTAAGAGTTATCCTAACACTAAAGTTAAAAAAAATGAAGTTTGAGGGGTGACTTCATGGAATGCAGTCAGATTCATGGTGAAATGAAATGGCGAACATCCACAGATAAAAACTTTATTACGACTCAAGTTTAGGTGTTACTACACCATCATCCGACTAAAGTTTTAGTTGGAGGGTAAACATTCCTCTCAGGGCACTGTCAATTTAAAAAAGTTTTAAAAAGCGTCAGGGATGACGCCGAATGCTTGATCAGGAATCGAATCCCTGCTTACGAAGGATTGTGCTTGTATTTGTGATGCTGTGCTCCAGTTCCTGCTAAGGAATATGTCTACTCATGGCATTTTTATTCTTTTATTGCAAGGTAATTCAGATTAAACAAAATAATAATTCTATTTTTTTAAATGGTCTAATATAAGTACATCGTGCAATAATTCTGTTCCAGGGCCGTTAAAAATTCGGAATGATTTGCTATAGCCTTAGTTCTGTTAAATAGAGTTTTAGTTCTGACTGGTCGGTTTTCAATCTGTAAGGGCACATACCGTTCAATAGTCGTGAATGCTGCTGTCAATAAGTCTCACAAAAGACACTTCTAGGGCAACAGGTTGAACCCAAAATAACCTAAAAAATTCATTGCTCAAAATCTCTCGGTAGATGTATGCAAGACAACGGTTCAGAACACGCTTTTGAAGGTTCCAACGTAATATTCTCGGAGGTAAGAACGTATACTCAGCGCGAACAGATTTTGAACTTCTGACATTTATGAAGGCGGAAAGGAGGAAGAGAGTGTGGCACAATCGAAAAAGACGAAAATATATCTTCGAAGGAAAATCGCGGGCTAAGTGATGCAGACAGAAACAGAAGATTTCTCACTTGTTCGAAAATAATTCTTTGCTCTTAAAGAGTTCATTAACCCCATTAAATTTTGTTCGTATGTTCCCTTACTTTACAATTTCCTCTTTCAATAATATTTACAAGATTTACAGTAGTTAATTATATTTGCAGGATTACATTTACCTCCTTGAACCAGAGATAATCCATTGGGCAAAACTCGCTATCTTCCGACGGGGACGAAGAAAAATGACTAATGTGAATGTACCTCGAAACCTGAGCATTATCTGAGCACGCCATTTTTAAGGAGCGTCGATTAGAATAATGGCTTCCATGTTGTCCTCCTGTCACTACTACACGTCAGCACTCTGGTTTTTTCAATTCTTCCACAGCTGATGTCATGCATCGAAATTGAACACACACCACAGCAAGGCATTCCCGCGACGGGATTCAAGGTTGTGACCTTTAGGTGAGACGGCGAATATAATAAAAGTCACCTAACTAGCATTCTGTTTGTCAAGGAAATGACGTGACTGTATGAAATAGCAAGCTGGTGCTCACAAGAGGTGCAGCTGTCAACATAACTGCTCGCCCGTTTCATTAGCCGTGCTTAATCTCCTCGCTCCCGCAAATGAATTACAGCGACGTTAATTTTCAGCTATTATTGCAATTTGGTATAGCTACTTCGACCCCTAGTAGTTTAAAGAAGTTTTTGTAAATAACAAGTTAAAGAATAAAGGACTGAGAATGTGTTGCATATCTGCTCACCCTCCCTATGTAACACGTATAGATGATTTTCGACTATTTGTAAGTATGAAATCAGATGTTTTTAAATACGTTTCCATGTTGCAACATGCTTTACTAAATGGTGCATATGACGCAATTTCATTTGGTCGGAAGGATAAATAATCGACCTCGTTTTGAAGAGTTAATAATTTAGCACACAGAAAATTAAATTCCAAACAGAGAACGCGATGTCGGGCACGATGCTGCACTCAGTACTGAGTGGACACTGGTCATACCGGTCACCGACCGTCACCAACAAAACCCTGGGGGAGCACATCCGTGGTCACCTTATGATGGGCCTGCTCCGTCTCGTTAGTATGCGTGGCCGCAAGTTAACCTTATTGGGGCCAAAGAACGCTCGCTCACGTTCATAGGCAATGGGACTGGAGGAGGGGGACTTCCTATTTTTATCGAAGGAGGAAGAAAGAGAGAGGGATAAGAACAAGTATTCTTGTTTGTGTCTCCTGAACTCGAGCGCTTATTCAGTCAAAGTTTCAGGACGGAGAAGAACCTTTGCATGGGCACTGAGAAGAAATTAATCATTTCCAGGGTATTTTTTGAGGCCTTAAAATTACTGGAAAAATTTGTTGCGTTTTTTTTTAGAGCGATGCGAGCCGAAACTATTATATACACGCTAATAAACATGATCGTGCACAGTGCCAATTATTTGTCTCGGAGATGGGTGGATCGATCGAATAAACTATCGCCTAGGTATATAAACTTTTCCTCCGTTCTCTAGGCAGGCGCAGCTTTCTGTGAAAGATTCTTCCACCGCACGAAAGTGAATGCTCTTGCGGAAGAATTCCAGGAAGTCTCCCACGGCAAAATTTTATGTGTTTTCTTCTGTGCGAAATACGTGTACCCGTGTGAAATGGCCATTAGTTCACCGACCGTAAAATGAACGTTTTTCCGCTATGCTAAAGCGCCGTGCGACACAGGGGAGAGGGGCCCTTTTTAAAATCCTAATTGAGAGAATACTGGGATATGGGTGCTCGACGAAACCGGTCGTTTTAATAAACTTTGTGGACAGACAAAGTTGTGTTGTATTTCATCGGGTCATCCTCTC
>WURS02163933.1:0-21357 GCA_011762765.2 Rhinocypha anisoptera
CCCCACCCATCTCCCCACTACTCCCCACCCTCGTTCTCAACTCTCCCACTCCCTACCTCCCTTCTTAACTCCCTTTCTTTTTGTGTCCTGTGTCTTTGTACATTTGTACGTTCTACTAGTGTTCGAACCTATATTATTCACATTGTAAGTGTGTGGATATAACTACACTTGCACACGAGGAACATAAAGTACAAATGAAGGAACACTTACACTTCATCCGAAATTTCGATGGTCGAGGCACACTTTTTTCTTAGGGATCTTCTTCACATCTCCTTCTTCCTCGATCCCTAAGAAAAAGATGTACCTCGACCATCAAAAATTCGGATCCAAGTATAAGTGTTCCTTTATTTGTATTCTATGTTTTTTGTGCACAAATCTGCACTCATTCCAATATTTCGGGTCAGTCTGTCCGTATTCGAGGTTGAACTGCTACCTTTCGAACTTCCCCTTCAACCTTGAAAACGGGCGGACTGCCCTGAAATATTGGAGTAAGTGCAAATTTCTGCCGTCCTCTCTGTGTTCCTATTCGTTTCTTGTATATCTTCGACAGATTTTGTGCATCTGTGGCTGTTTCATCGTTCTCATCTATATATATATATATTTATATATGTATAATGTTGAGGGATGGAGAAAAATAGGGAGTATAAAGAAAAATTCAAGCTGGGTAGGTAATGTCTACAATCACAGGAAAAAATATCAAATAATAGGCAGCAACATCAATATTGAAATAAAAAAACAGTGGATGAAAACATATACATGGAATGTGCTCCTCTGAGGAAGAGAGGGATGAACGGTGACGCAGAAGGAATGGATAAACAGTAATTATTGGCCATTGGTTCTATGGGAGGTTGCTGAAATTCACTTTGAGGATCGATAAAATGATGAAAAAGTTCTTAGTCGTGTCAATGAGAGATGAATCCTGATAAAAAAATAGAAAGGAGGGATAAACCTATTGGTTGTATTCTGACGGTTTATCGAAGGCAATATTTCAGTTAAGGTAAACGGTATACAAACTATAAAGGTAGAGACAGCGTACTGGATGCATGCAGAAAATAAATGCGGACTTCAAAATGAGAACTTATGGAAATGAAGAGGATATGGGAAGAAGAAAGAATACGATAATTAACGACCTTCGGTTATTTATTATTTAAGCAATTTTACTTGTTTTCTCAACCTGAAAAAAATGACTAAATTTTTTCCGTGAAAATCTTATCTTTAAGTTGTTACACAGAGTAAATTATAAACGAGTACTCTATATTAGAAATTGTGAAATCGTATGAACTTGAATATCAGACTATGCTTTGTAGGCAGATACAACACAATCAGAAATTAAGAGCATAATATCATAGAATATTAAATCAAATAAGTATCATAATTAAACGTTCTACATATCTGTTTGACTATAATGAATATCGGAATCAATATCACTTACTAATTGATTGTATTTTTTTCTATTTCAGATTTTGGGATCTCTCTTTACATATCTTGTCATTCTTATTCAATTTCAGACCCCTTGAATTAATCAGATCATATATAATAGTAGCTTTTCTTCAGGAGGAATCCTTTCATTAAACAATGAATAAGTAATTGTTATTATTAAAGTTACAGGTTAAGGAATAGAATAAAAATATACTTGAAAGTCTTAAATAATAATTAAACACTAAAATATGTTAATTTAAATACAGATCAAACTAAATTTTTATACTGACTATACTTTTTGTGAATGATTGTTAAATAATCATTACATATGAATTTAAGGGATACGGAAGAATAATATTTGTATATGAATGTATCGAATGAATGATTCCATATTATTTATGAATCTAGCCACTATTATTATATCCACTGAAAGCCTTATACATCATAATTAGAAAATTGAAAAATGAAAACTATATTAAGATAAGTGGACGAGTAATATTTATTTATGTGAACAACTGAATGAAAAATTACAGCGGCGACATAACTTTCTGAACGTATACTATATGGGTGAATCCCAGGAATCCCATTATTCAATGATACAAAAACAACGTATTTCTGGAAATTAAAAGGGGTTACAAGATAGATTCTAAGAAAAATGTAGATGTGAACATTGTGGAGTAGACTTAAATACCGGGAACGAAAAATATTAAGATTCTCCGCGGATTCCTGCTGATTTTCACAATATTATCACAACCTTATCAATTATTTAAGCAAATACAATACTGTTTGGATAAAGTTTAAGACCCCGGGCTTTCAGAATCCACTACATTGGAGCTGTGTTTTATCCATGGTTGAAATAAATGTATATCGTCCTTCTTTGTATGTATATTTTTGTCTCACAACTTTGTCAACCCCACTGATGATGCCGTATCGAGGTGAAACACGTTGTACAAGACGGTAAAATCAGTGGAAAAAGTACGAAACACATTCATAATAAAAATACTATTTGAGTTACTTTCTTTAGAATTGTTTCATGAATCATCACGCATTAAGGGAAAAATGGAATTATATGGATGCCGTGGATTGACAAACATGACTAGAGCACATAGTGAATTATAATGGAGTAAATCCCATTAGAGAATATTCTGGAAAGAATCCGTGTTGAATGAAGATGGCATAATTTTTCAAATATCCTCAATCGTAACCTTGTGAAATGATTTTCAACGACTAATCCCATCTTCATCTGTTCACGAAATCCTTTAAGGATTCTTTGGGTGGTCCCACAGATTTACATAATTAAGAACTACAAATACTCCATAGACAAAGAGTGAAGTATCTGGAGTGATGTGGTGGAATTTCATCATTATGAAAGTAAAGAGTTTGCAATTTTCCACAAAAATAATAATTTATATTAAGCAACACCTGATGATGATGTAGTAACATTGAAACCCGGGTCAAAATAAATCTCAGTATTTGACATTTGCAATGCATTCTCACCAAGCAGTTAAGCAATGTACATTAGATGAAATTAAAGTTTCATGCGCCTTGATAATATCACAAGCGGCTTCTCGTAGTTTTATTCATGATATCTATTGATAACACCAGATATTTATCATTAGGAAACGGTTATGATTTCACTTCGTGAGAAAGTAGTCCTCACGATTATATTTAATTGATGATGTGTCAATTTTTATCCGCCGAAGCCCAAGGGACAAAAACTGGAAACCAAATCCACAAACTCTCTCCGTCGACGATGAGAGGGAAGAAGAGTGAATTCCTCGGAAAATTTCTTTGAATCCCGTGAATGTCGCCAAATAGGGTTGGTACGTACACATACATACATGGGTACCCATATAACGACCTTCCAGCGTTTCTCTCTATCACGAATCAAAAATAGGCCGTTTCGAAAATACGGATAGCTTTCTCCCAGTCAACCGTTCATTAAAAAGCGATGAAATATTCTCGAAACTCATTTTCGAGATAAAAGAAAAACACGTGCTCCGAAGAAAGAAGAAAATTATGAGGGGAGAAAAGTAAATAACGGGGAAATAAAAAAATTGGAAGGAAGGTTTTGAAGTGCAGGTCTACGGGGAGAGAGAGGGAGAGGCGAACGGACTCTCTCCAGCGTCGGGTCTCATTTAATTAATGTTCACGCAATGTAAAAGAAGGAAGAGAAATGGGAAGTGTGGAAGGAGGATGGGGGCAGAGGGTCGGACGGTCGAGTTGGGGAGAAGGAGGAGGAGATTTTAGTGATGCAGGAAGTGGAGAGAGAGGGGAGGGGGAGAGAGAGAGAGAGAGAGAGAGAGAGAGAGAGAGAAAGGGGAGGGAGAGAAAGAGAGAGAGGGAAGGGGGAAGGAAGAAAGACGGGGAGAGGATTCTGCTTTTGATCGAACAATAACACGGACGGTTAATGGCGGAATGGCATTATTACGATCGAGTAGAGGGGAGAGGAGTAGGGGGGGAGGGAGAAAGAGAAGAGGAAGGCTAAGGGCGAATGAGGGAGAGTTGAAAAAAATATATACGCGTATATGTATATATGTACGTATATACACGGATGAGAACGAGACTGGCGGTCGGGGAAAAATTACTGCGCCGCATGCGTAATTGAATTTTCCTCACGGGAGCAGCACAGTGGAGCACACGCGCCGCGCTTATCCCGCCAGCCGCCCCCATATCCCTCCCGCACCACCTTCCCACCCCGCCCCGCTCTCCCCAGGGGTGGGGTACATTCACTCTCGCGCGGAGGTGACGTGTATCCCAGTCAGGATTCCCGAAACTCCTCCCTCCCTTCCTTCCTTCTACAGTGCCGCTCCCAGCACGTCCGCCGCGAGTGAGTGATAGGTTGTGCCTCGAGCGATTGTTTTTTTCGTCAATGACGAGCACATGTTATCCCTCTTCTTTTCGGAATTCCGGAGTGAACCGAAGGCGGGAGCTAACCAGGAGGGTTATCAGATCGCTGACTGTGGACTCAACTGTGTGGAAATCCATGTTCGCAGGAAAATGAATACCTGCGACACTGGATTACTCCGGAGATCATTTAATTCTAGGTACCACTAGTTTAGACGCTTGCAGGTCATCTTCAAATGGAAAAGAAAAGGGTTTATTTATTTCTTTTGGACCTTTTTTGTACTTGAAGGCATGGCGCTCGTGCGTCGAAACGAGAAGTGCCTTTGAAATGAAATATCTCTGGAGAAAAACATAATAGTCCAAGTTTTCATTTCATTGGTCCATTCATTTATTATTTTTATTTATTACGAAGTAATCTAACTATAGGTACGCTTAAAGATGTGCACCTCTCGTTAAAACTTTCAGCCATAAAAACGATTCGTATCATCCTCACATATTTCCTGACTGGCTGAATGGCAGAGTGCCTTCCATTGCCAATAATTGCAACTGTTATCGTTCCATTTTGGCATTCCACGACCCCGTATTTCTCATCGCATCGCCTCAATTACACTATTACAGCCTTCTTAGGATTTTCTCTCTTCGCCCTCCTCAAACTCAACTTCATTTTTAAAATTTTATTTGAGCTAAATAATAAACAACTCAAATAAATGAGGACATTTCGCAATTTCCACTTTAAAAAATTTCTTCTTTATTCCCGACATGTCTCGGTGTACTACACCATTATCAAGTCGTGTGACCATCAAGTGATGTCACCATTATCAAGTGGTTGATAATGGCGACACCACTTACACCAACATGTCGGGAATAAAGAAGAAGTTTTTTTAAAGTGTAAATTGCGGATTCTCCTTATTTAATTGATTATGGATCGTTTCCGCCGTATCTCACCTGGCTCTATAGCGGCATAAATAGAAGCTCCGCGGATTGGGATTCGTTGAATTATTCTCACATGTAATGCTTGATTCGGTAAATTATGGAATAATGCAAAGTCAGAAGTGAACAAGTTTTACTTGTGCCTGATCGTCCTTCATCCTCTTCGTCCACTCGATATACCCCTCTCCGTTCTCACACTTCGAAGTGCCTAGGACCTCCTCCAGTCTTCTTTCGTCGAAATTAGGGTCCTCTGAGCCATGCATCAGAAATATAATCGTATCAGAAATTTCACTTAACGTTTTCTTCCATTTTTTGCTACCCTTTCGTACGTCTTCTCTTGATAAATTCATACTTTCTCTAGCATTTACGGTTACAAAAAGTTTTCTGAAAATTGCCCACGCAGTATTACCGCAATTTGACTGCAAGATTACGAAGTATAGAGGAAATTGATCTCAGCATTGGAAATGCTTCTGAAATCCACATTAGCACGCAAACTTTTTCCGGGAAATCACGCCTCCTCTCCGGAATACGCGACGTTTCAAATGACAGGAGGAGGTGGAAGTAAGACGACGGAAAAATTGGTGCTGTACGGTCAAGACTGCGGTGAGTGTGGAATCCGCCGGAAACATGCAAAGGGAAGAATGACATCCAGCAAAAATAAAGGAAAACTCCAGGACACCTTTTGAGAAGTAATTACATTGTGCAGATTACATTGCCGTATTAGTCCGATGTTTATACAAATATTGTGACGGGTGAGTCAATGTCCTTTTTCATTGGCAATTTGTGATTTGGGTTATATTCGATTGCTGGAATAGATTTGTTCCAAAGTAGTGAGAATCGCATAGCGCAGAAGTAAACCAGAAAAAAATCAATCAAAAAACAAAAAAAATGCAAGCCATAACCTTATTACTACATCGTGACACTTGCGAGTACAGTAGGTAAATAATAAAAATAATACTTTTTCGTCACCGGAAGGTTGGTTTATTTGACGGTTCAGGATGTAGTTAATATTTCGTAAAAATTTGGACGCAAAAATAGTGAGTCATCCCTGAATTGTGCAACCGGAATTTTTCAAATTATTTCCTTTACTTCCATGTAGTCACCCGACTTGTAACAAGCTTGAATAAAAAAGTATCATAATTAAAATTTTAATTCATTTTGTCTTCACCTTCCTTTGCTTTGTCCAGGAATAATGGAGTAAGAATAAACTCTAATAAACCAAAAAATAATGAGATTTAGGCAAACAGAATTTCCAGGTTAATTTGAACACATAGGTAAACAACCAATAACGCGCGGAAAGCTTCAATTGTTTAGCAAGTAAAGTGGAGGACTGCATTAGCGGAGAAAAAATTCACGAGCGGTAGAAATGACGTGATATGCAACCATTTTTCTATGAAGTGTACAAATACAAAAGCTGTCGGTCCAGCGAGTGCTATTTTGCGCGAGTGCAATGTGCGTGTTGATCAGACATTGTAATGACGTGTGCGGCCCTGGAAGCATATTCGCGAAGCCACAAGTACAATCGTGGATGTAAAGGTCATCGAGGTTTGAGTAAAGCATGATTGACTGAGCATTACGGTATGGATCAGGGTGAATCTCGGCCAGTGGACTCATTCTCATATGCATAGGGCGGCAGTTTCTGTTAAAAGCATGTGGGACCATATATTAATATGCAGATGATGAACTGTGAATAGTAATCATATTGTAACATTATCTGTGCGTTTTAAGGACATTTCAACTATAATGTAGATGGTAATACGGCAATGCCTTTCTGTATTATGAGTAGAATTTCGCACGACGAATGCAGCTTCGTATTAGGTGGACTCTACTACCCTCAACTTTAAGGCATTCCTTTTGATTGAAACTGCAGTGTTTTTATTGATAAATTCATAGCAGCTTTAAAATTGTTGAAGATAGTTGTGTTAGTGATATTAACAATAGATTTCCATTTGCTTCTCTAATATTCGACTTGTGTCTTACGGCCCGAGGGTGTTGTTGGCAATATAAGGATTCTCTCATCCATACAAGAAATGTTTCAAATTCATTACAGAAAAGGTTATCTTTTTATGTGATTTTTACCTTTTTTGTGATGGTAACTCATACAATGCTTACCCATTTTGAAATTTAAAGACATTTTCGTCCAATGCTATACCAAAAGTAAAAAAATTAAGGTCATTTTTTGCTAAATTTATGACGAGGAAACTAAAAGTGTCTCACTTAAACCAGAAACAAAATCACTCAGAATAACCAAAATATATTTCGAAATAATTAAAATGTGTTGTACTGAGCTGATAGATAATAATCATATTAAAAAACCTTACAAGGATCAAGGTAAACAAATTACACGAAAATGCCATCTGATTTGAAAAAAAATTAAAAAATACTAAATTATTATACATAAATTCCAAAAAAGAGTGATTTATTCATTTCCTACGTCGAGTATCTAAACGTATTTAATGGGATGCCTATGCTTGGTCAACATAGAGGTCATATACGTATTTATCAAAAGATCTGCTATGATATTTTCTTATAACTTCCTCACAACATGCGCCATATTCTAAACAGCCTCCGTGATCTATACTATGTATGACCGTGTGCAGCCATTATAAAACTAAATAAATGAAGCAACACATTGAGATAAAACGGACAACAATGTAAGACTAAAATGCTATATTTAATCAATTCACATATAAAGGGTCATTTAAAATACATAAAACCATTAGGCGGCAGCTGATGGTATTAACTGAATCCTATAGATAGTTATTGTGATGATAAAATTTTGAATTAACAAAATTGAAACTTGATGCTTCAAATATTACAAAATCCCCGATGGTGCAAAAGTACTACGAATTTTACGGAGAAGATTAGCATTATTTAATGCTACCATATGGTAATTAAATTGAGATACACAATTTCTTATAATAGATATTGGTATGCCAATGCAAAAAAATCGTTATATACCATGAATATTTGAGGCAAAGCTTGGAAATTGAGGAAAAGACCAGAATCCCGATATAATTTGCTCGTTTGGAATAATGGAATGGCGTGGACGCCGACCTGTAATGGTGGTGGAGATAAGAGGAGCGTAGAGCGGGAGGAGAACAAAGAAGAGGCGAATCAGATTTTCCGATCGGTCGGCGCACCAACTCTCAAAGTATCCGTACATGGTTACATTTAACATTACCAACTCTCTCTCTCTCTCAGTGTATCACCTCGGTCAGCCTAATGCCATTAGAATAACTTAATGATAAAAATTGCATTCGCGAAAGAAACATTAAGGGAAAGAACAAACAGAAACAACAAGGTAAACGATGATTAGGTTTTCAGGCGTAAATATAAGATTAGTTAATACTTTATATAGTACATGCATAGTAAAATGCAGGGAACTATTAGGAATAGATCTTCTCTTATAGCTAAGATTATGTTTGAGGCTCCTCCTCCTACTTTATGTTCTCTATCCTCCACGTGGAAAAAGGAGAACTTAACAGTAGAAGAGAAGATGAATGAGCGATGCGTTAAGCATGGTAGAAAAACTATGTGGCATTCCTTGAGAAAAATTCCAAGTGGCCGAGAAGAGTGGATGTTAATAACGTTAAACGCACAGGGGGTTGTATGCTTTGCCATTGGAGGAGAGCATACGATTGCGTGCTCGAGGTGGACGTAAGGCACATCGGATGACGGTAAGACAACGCAGGCTCCATTTACGCGCAACCTTAGAGTGAGCTCTGCTTTAACGTTCAGAATCAGAGAATTTTTCCTCACCTTCGAGATCAGCTCACGAGGTGCCGGGAGGATTGGAAGCGTCCAGCCTTTGTCGAAGAGCCCTTCACTATGATAATGGCTAGTGGATACCGTCAGTGCAATTCGCCACCTTCGCTTTCCAACTCAGTAGAGATAAGGTTTCGGATATGATACTCCATCCGCCCGCCTATCTCTCTCCCCCCCACACTCTGTAATCCCAGTCCACCTTTTCCTTCAAGCGGCACTCCCTTCCTCCACCCCTCTCCCCCACCTCTTTCCTTCCGCCTCTTCGCTCGCCAAACACTCTAGAGACAGAGACGGTAGACAAGAGAGGGTAGACGAGTTCTCTCCTCCTCTATCTTAGTGCATTTGACCTGACCTTCTCTTGAATGAGAACCTTGCTATTGTATTTTTGCTTTATTGCTAACTCTCCATCACCTGAAGTATCATAAATACACTGAGGTGGCTTCTCCATAATGAGTGCCTGCAAAACATTGACCACCACGGAGTTTGTTAGTTTTAGAATCCTAGATCCAAAGATTGCGAAACATAGATAGATCTATAACTCGAAAACTAACGATGTACTGCATGATACTGCCGCTTATTGAGTTCGCTATAATAATAAAACAACTTTGCCTGGGACGACGACACCTCCTGGCAATGTTACGAAAGCGCCTGTTTCCGAAAAACGTTTTTATCCCGGAGTTCAACACGTTAACCACTACCCGTTAAACATTATTAACTACTACAGTATCTAAAAATAATCGAAATGGGATGATCCGAAGACTATCTCTCATACTTCTCCATATTTATTCCTTTGGTACTCTGCCGTATGCCTTTTCCAAATCTATAAACACTATGGTGTTACCTATAGAACCTATAGGTGCAGATTTCTATGCTTCTCACCATACTTCTCTATCAGGTGCCTAAAAACATAATAGTTCGTTTGTCGTTCCCCTACATGGCATGAAAGCAAACTGATTTCGGAGATTTTGAAAACTCCCCTATGGCTCTTACAATCCTGGATGTCGCCTTTTCCTTCATAAATCAGTACCATCACACTCCCTCTCCAATCCTCAGGTATTCTTTCCTCACTATTCATCCTTCTAATTAAATTCCATATCAGGTCTAACCAATCCTCTACTTCTAATGTCCTCGAAGCCTATACAGGCACAACATCTGGTCATACTTGATGAAAAAACTATGGTGAATTCTTGATTTAACTAAAACCACTTTGTGTCATTAATGTAACTTAATCATTCTGCATTCTCTAAGTTCCCTCAAGACAGTAAACAACCGTATCTTAGTAACATACCGTATCTTAGTACACAGGATAATGGAATTCTTTTCGGACCTCCAACCTCGTACGTGTGGAAAAAAATAAGTCTCCGGCGCTTCAACAGCCGACTCGTCCATCGTCATCAGGGTTACTTAACATTAATTTATTCGTTGTATAAATAGCTCCTCCTGGTCAGATGTCTCCTGATTGGTCCGCCATACAATGGAAGCATCTTCTGGTCGGCCGTGCGTTTCGCCGTGTTTCTTGTATTAATTTCAAGATCTCCAGGTGTTACTTATTTGAAAATAGGAGTCCCTATTGAAATGCTTCTTTTGGAGGCGGATTTCAATAGCCTCCTTTAGCCGAAAATCCCAATGCCATACGAGCGGCAACGCAATTTTGCCTCGTCCCAATAGATGGCGTGATATCGGCTAATGCTGTACTCAGCGACCGCTGATTTCTCCAATTTTCCCAATCTCCGATAACTCCTGTGTTCTTTAATCCGGGTTTTAACCGTGCGGCCCGGTTCACAAATGTAAACACCCCCGCAGTAACAGGGAATCTGGTAAACCCCCGCGGTTTTGAGACCAATTGGGTCCTTTACTCTGACAAACTGGAGTCAAATTTTGTATGGAGGAATACTGCTATCGATATATGTATGCTGTTGGTGTTGAATCTCAGGAGTACTCTGGAGACTTTCACAGATATCGTGGAAATGTATGACAGGCAGGCACTCGCGATAGGTTTTTCGTCCGTCTCCTGCCTACCTCTAGTCCGTGTCTCAAAAACCCATTTAAGGCCCAAGAAGACTTGTCGCTCACCGTATCCGTTTTTGAGGAACCTCTTTTTTAGGTGTTTGATTTCTCCTGGTAAACTCTCCTTATCGCCTATTGTCTTGGCCAGGTGGAAATGTATGAAAGAACGGCACAACGTTGGGAAGGACGGTGGTGGCTGCTACCATTGAGATAGAGATCCGTATAGTTGGTTTTCGATACACGCTATTTCACAGCATTCCGTCTCTTTTCCTGTAGATAAGCATGTCCAAGAAGGGGCTCCGCCTGTCGATATCTATTTCCTTCGTGAAACGAATACTTGGATGTTGGTTATTCATTTGTTCCAGGAAGGATGTTCAGCCCATGAGGCCAGATTATGAACGTGTTATCCACGTATCTGAAAAAACATCTCGGCCGCTTAGGAGCCGAGTTGAGGTCCTTCTCTTCAAAATCCTCCATGAAGAAGTCCTCAATGGCAGGTGAATGCGGGGATCCCATGGCCACACCATCAACCTTCTCGTGGACACCTCAACTGCTAAATTTAAAACACAAATTTTTCTTTATGATCTAACTTACTCGCTACAAGTTTACATCCTGCAATAATAAAAGGAGAGATACCTGTTGTCAGCTTAAAACCACTCAGCCACCTACTCAAGCTAGATGCAGGAGGCAACAGGAATATTTTCCTCAAGGCTTTGTAAGCTTTCCAGCTATGAAATGCTAAGAACAAATCAGTGACCTTGTCCATAGCAGTCCACCTACGGCCAAATTTAATCCTATTGCAGATATTCTAACATACCAACCTTCGGGTTGATCACTGTGGTGGTGCAGATATTCATGTTGCTGGTGATCAATGAGAAAGCTGCTGATGATAGAGCTTTTTTCATTTTGCCCATAACATCAACAAATGCTCTGTCACTACGCAAATCTAAGTATTTCTTACGAAGTTTGCATTAGCAAAGCTGCATGGGTTCTCTGCAAACTATTTCTAAGTGCCTTCCACCTTGGAGTCAATTCCTCCATTTTATATTTCATATACGATACCTACTTAGAAATTCCCTGTGGAAGGTTTTCCCAAAAGACAGGGGAGTGAGAAAACTGATAGTCTAGTCCTGGTCTAGTCTGTGGCCACACTATAGCCATCGCAGGTACAATGTTGTCGTTCCGAATGGAGAAAAAGATAACCTTTATGGCATACCTACGTCATCGGAAACGGATCCGAATTCAGACATTTTTCAGGAGTTAGGCACAACACGAGAGGGTTCATCGGTGGGATTGGCGGCGGAAGGCACCCATTGCCAGGCACCCATTACCTACTTCTTTTATTAATATTTCAATATACATAGTTGATAACTCAGGAAATACATGGAAAACAATACCTTGGCCTTTTTGCAAAGAGTTCATGGCCACTGGTGAATTTACGCACATTTGAACACGAACATTAGAAAATTTGAAATCACTGAGAAGTTGAAATACTAGTTCTAGCCCCTTTAGGGCTGCGTATCTATCCACTGCATTTATTATATATCCTGTCGGGATTGGAAAAGACTTTGAGATGTTCCAGTGCGGAGCCACTATTCCCCCTTGCGTTGGTGTGGCGTTTGTATACACTTTGAAACCTTCTGTCGCGCATGGTAGGGAGACACTTCTATCGAACACTTCACTTTCCTGCAGCATTAACCACAATTTGTTGTTTCATTGGAACACTTAGGTTGCTAGGAATGTGGGTAACCTCAGTATCCAGGCCACCCACGTGAGATATCCCGCTGCTTTGAGTATGTCTTCTTGTTTTAATCGCTGGAGTATCGGTATGACCTCCCGGATGCATTTCTTGAATGCTTCCGTTAACCACATTGTCTGTGTCACTGTGTTAATAACTACATCTAAATACTTAATAACTCTAACTAACTTAAAAACACTTTTCTTACTATTAGTTGATATACCCCATGTAGAAGTAAGCCTTTCGGCAATTTCATTTGGATTAAATACATGTTTAGAATATAGTAGCCAATCATCTAAGTACACTATTATATTTGCCCTGAATTCATCAGAAACAACGAGTAACATTTTCAGCACACCTCTGCAAAATGACGGGGCTGAGCGCATGGCCCATAGGTAGCTGTGTGAAGGCGTATGTTTTGGTGTCATATTTAATACCATAGAACTTCCAATGGTTCACATGAATTTGTAATTGATAAAATGCACTCTTAAGATCTATTATTGATAAATATGCCTTTCTAGGCATGGTGTCTATTGCTCTGCCTGAACCTAGTACACTAAATTTTCGAGTAACATAAAATTGGGTCCATGGCGATAGATTATATATTAATATTACGCTATTATCACTTTTGGGTATCAGAAAACAAGTAAAAGCACTTTTGATTCACCATGGAACAATGATGCTGGCATCTAATAAACCTTTTAGATAAATTGTCATTGGGATTGACTCCGACGTGGAGAATAGCATATATGGTGCATACCTTGGTATAGCCATTGACGCCCCAACTTTAGAGATAATACAATTTACTGGTTTGTTATATAAATCTGTGGGAGAAATTGTGCACACGTCCGGAATGTATTCCGGCTTTACATGTATCTCTGGCGCTTCCTTGGAGGCTCTCGGCTCTGGGAGGCTGAGCTGCTCCTCTGGTTGCGTTGATGGGAGACCTTTGACTCTCTACCTCAGCTGTAACTCTTGATACCTAACTGATCCTCTTAAAATGCAAATCAGTGCTTTCTGGTGAAACTCCTGCCATACACCAGTAGCTGCTTGTATCAAAGCTATAGGAGATAGTCTAGAAATTTAATGAAAATTCATGCTGAAAAAATTTGTTGTCCCCAAGACTCCAACCTACAACCATAAGTTCCAGCTTGCTACCACTAGGTGACCTCCACCACTAGACTACCTACACCATTAACTTACTACTTAATGTATAATTTTTTACCTTCCAAATAATTTTTGTTGTCTCCTTTCCTCCAACTTTGACATATTCTGGGGCAATTCTTTGACCTTTGACCTCTTCTTGTTTTTGGTATTTTGAAAATTTATACTCAAAAGTTGTTTTGCCATACCACATAATATAATTTTCATAAGTGCCCTTGATAAAATATACTGTATAAGGTGTAACCTAGTGGAAGTCTATTATACTGAAACACTCCATGAGGACAATAAAGTTACTTGTTTCAATATTTCTCATAACTTATCACTTTGTTTTCATCATCTTTTATAATTCTTAGTTTCTTTCTTTTTCCCTTTTGCAATCCTTTTAGTACAGTCCAGAAGGTATTTTTGTCATTGGCATAGGACTTTTGGATTTCTTCTCCTCTACATCTTCTTTTCCTATGTCTCTTCCATCTCATAGAAATCTTCCTCTTGCAAAGTTAGTCTTAATTGTTGTAATTTTAATCAGCTGCAGTGAATTCCATAGTTGTAGTGTTTTGATTTTTCCTAAATAAAAGACTTCCACCACTTCCAGCACTGAAAAACCACCATGCTTTTTGTATGAATCAAGCACTGAGTAGAAATACAAACTTAATTATTCCTAATTTTGAACAGGTTATGGGCCCAGCATCATTATCCAGTACACGTTAAGTGTTGTGCTTGATTAATTTTAAATCCAACGTGAGTGGTGATGAGACAGGTTCGAATAATGGCTCGGAGCCTATCATGCTAGCCCCAACTACGATCACATTGACGTTAGGACATTTTCTGCCCATCAAAAAACTCTAGGGAAAAAGAAATTGAGGTAATTGGAAATAACTTATGGAACTTTATCTTAGTTTCAATGATTTGTATGAATGTGTGCTCATGAAACCATCCGAGGAATTGCAGTGAAATCCTCAGTCTCCAGAGATGAAGAGAGATATGCAAGCTCGATCCAAAATTTCTTTGATGCTGCAACCTCATATGATCATACATGTAGGGATATTGAAAAATGCATACAAAGCCTAGAGGAACTAGTGTGACATTTTTGAAGATAAGGGCGTATTCAGGCATATAGGTTTGATGGATCAGTTTCTCGATATAAAACATGAGAGCTTCAGCGAATATGTGATGTCCATGCGGGATGTAATTCACAAGATTTCAGGGACTGGAAAGCCAGTTGATAGTGAGTTTGCTGGATTCCTAATTCTGAGGAATATGAAATCAGAGTATAAGTGGCTACAACAACTTATTGAGAAAAGTGTTCCAGTAGAAAAAAAGCTGACACCAGATCTGGTGGTGAATGAGCTGATTCGAGAGGCACAGAAGGTAGTTGAAAAGGGGGTTCAAGTGTTTCATCAAGAGTGCGCTTGGTCGGTGGAAGCACTAATCTAATTCTGTGAGGTGGAATCTGTTCTGGAGCCTCAGAAAAAGGACACGAAGGCAGACAAGGTTGGGCTGCGAGCACACAGGAACAACAAAAGGACAAGAACAGGGCACAGCATTATCAACAACAATGGAAGGTGCAGTACCATGATCCGCCACAGCAAGGAAATGCTGAAATTGCGGTTAGTTATAATTGCAAGAGGCTGGGACATAAAACCTTGAAACGTTGGTTCAGAAACCAAGGTAAAGGAAATAGAAACATTCAAGGTATCTATGGTTTGGCTGTAGAGAATCAAATTGCTGGATCATCTTCCTGGAATCTTTTCACTGCTATGACTGCTGTAAATAACAAACATGTATGGTATGTTGATTCAGGGGCTTCAACCCATATGTGTGGCAATATTGAATGGCTTATAAATGTTTGTGAAGTTGAAAGTAAAGAGGTTAATTGTGCTGAATATCAAAAATTAAATACGGATGGGGTTGGTGATGTTATTATGAATGGCAAAGCTGGTTTTGAGGGAATTAAAAATTGACCCATGTGCCAAATCTAACAATAAATTTACTATCAGTGTCAGTACTATCAGTCTGTAAGTGCAGTGTCAAATTTGAGATTACTCAGTGTTTGACAGCAATGGTAGTGGTATTTATAAAAAGGAGAATATTGCAGTAGGTGCACAACACCTGATCAAAGCTGTTGAAACAGGTGGTGTTTATAAGTTAGATTTTGATATAAATCAATGCAATACAATGAAAACTGTAAATATTTCAAATTACATCTTTTGGCACAAAAGGCTAACACATTTAAGTTCAAAGAACATGTGTTTAACATCTAAAGGATTAGTTGATGGTCTTTATTTGAACTCATTGTCAACGGATGTATATTTGTGAAAGCTAAGCAGACAGAAACATCATATCCCAAGTGGTGGTGCAAAAAAGAGCTAATGAAATACTGGGTATAGTGCATTCAGATGTCTGTGGGCCCATGGATGAGGTGTCTATTGGTGGACTTAATGTTTATTTTTCCACTTTTATTGATGAAAAATCAAGGTATACTTATGTTGTTTTCTTTAAAACTAAAGACGAACTATTTGAGAAATTTAAGCTTTAAAAAGCTCTTGTAGAAAAAACAGATGGGTAAAGCAATTAAAGTACTGACATCTGACAATGGTGAGGAGTATTGTTCCAAAGCATTTACTGAATTCTTGAGAAATGAGGGCATTCAGTGTCAATTAATTGTACCTAAAGACACTCAGCAGAATGGGGTAGCTGAGAGAGCTAACAGGACAATCCTGGAGAAGGCAAGAGCAATGCTGAAAGAGGTAGGTCTAGATGTCAAATTCTGGGCTGTGGCAGTACACACAGCTGTGACCTGAAAAACATATCACCCACTATTGCAGTAAAAGGGAAAGTGCTATATGAAACATGGTTATGGAGGAGAATTTATTAATTATTTTATTTAATTTGTTAGTCATTGAAAAGTTTTTGGCTGTAAAGCATATGTTCATGTCCTGGAGGTTAAAAGCAAGAAATTGGGGGATAGAAGTAGAGAATATATTTTTGTTGACTATGATAATGAGAAGAAGGGTTTTCACCTGATTAATCTTTAAAGGCCACATGGGATATTAGTGGAAAGAGATATAATCTTTAAAGAAAATGTCTTTCCCAGTCTTGATGCTAGAAAAAATGTAGATGTAATGTTGAATCAAAATTAGCAGATAATGTAGATTTTAATTTACCTGACATCTCTACTAAGGTGGTGGTAAATGTCGACTCTGTGAATGATGCTGTTGTGGGATCAAGTGATCTTGTTGTTACCCAGGAAACTGAACAAGCAGAATGCAGGTACCCGATCAGGGAAAGGAGATACCCCTTAAGAAGTAGGACTGCTAAAGGGTGTCCTAACTTTATCACTTCTCTCCTAGCTTCTGGTGGCTCCAGATATTCTAAGGATCCAGCCTCAGTTAATGAGGCCTTAAGTGGTCCAGAGAGGTTGTTTTGGCGGAAAGCCGTGAAGGATTAAATGAAATACTTTCAGGAAAAGGAAGTGTGGTAATTGGTCACCTTGCCAGCATGGGCAAAAATAGAGGGCAACAAGTGGGTTTCTAAAAGTAAACAGTCCTTGGATGGTTCAGTTTAATTTCATGCAAGACTGGTGGCTAAAGGGTTTACTCAGTCCTATGGAATAGATTTTCAAGAAAATTATCAACCAGTAATTCCTAGGTCAACCCTAATAATGCTGATAGCAGTTAATTTAGAACTATAAATTAGTCACTTAGATGTGAACGCAGCCTTCTTGTATAGCAAGCTAGATTAAATTGTTTATGTGTCTCAACCAGAGGGCATTGAGTCAGATGAGCCTGAAAAAGTTTGTAGGTTAAATAGAGTTATCTATGGATAGAAGCAATCTGCTAGAAACTGGAATGAAAGGGTAACTCATGTACTGCTAGATCTAGGCTATAAACAAATTGGAGGTGAAACTTGTGTAGTTGTTAAATTTTCAAACAATTGTACAGTAATAATTGAATTCTATGTGCTCTGGGCTTTATCAGGTGCTGCATCCACGTTTGTTGACTTGTGATGACAACAGTTTTTCTAGCCATCCTGCTAGCGTCTTCAGGTTGAAGTGTCAAGAAGGTAAAATGTTCGCCTTTTATAGGGCTGTCTTTGATGGTACAGCCTCCTGATTGGTCAGCAGGAAGAATCCTTTTCCAAGCAGTGTTCAAGGGATAGCCGTCATCTCTGTTGAAGTTTGTTGGTGTTTTCCATATTTCGATGGCTTCCCTGATGAGCCTGGAATAATATCGGCTCTCTTTTGATATTATTTTGGCCTCGTCAAATTTTATCGCATGCCCACACTCACTCCAAGCATGCTCACCAATGGCTGATAAACGAAACTGCTTGTTTTTAGTTGCCAATGTATGATTTTTTGCAGGAGCATGACACTTTATATCGCCTTCGGATAAATCCTGTGGCGTTTTGACCTTGGGTCTGGGCAGGACATGGGTGATCTTTGTCACACAATTGAATCTTGTCACCACTTCATGTTTCGTCAGGATATAGGATGGTGACATAGGCTCTGGGCATTTGTTGAGTCCTCTTCTCCAGTCGTAGGTGGTAGGGCTACTTTCTTCTCCATCTTCGCAGTCCTTTATAGGACCATGTCACTGCTATAGCCGTTTCACAAGTCAACAAACACAGATGCAGCACCCAATAAAGCCGAGAGCACTTGGACAATGCCACGAAAACCTTCGTACCAATTGCATTGTATGTTGATGATTTCTATGTATTTCATAATAGTGATGTTTGTAAGAATGATCTGTTGTCTGAACTTCAGAAATAATTTAAGGTCTAAGATCTTGGCATGGCAACTGAGTACCTTGGAATGAGAATGACCAGGAATAAGGAAAAGGGAAAAATTCTTCTTGATCAAAGTAGTTATATTGAAAGTATATTGGATCGGTTCAATATGACAGATTGTTATTCCATATCAACTCCAATAGAGAGGGGTTTGAAGGTGTGGAAACTTCGGGGTAAAACAGTGGCAGTGCTCTATCAGGAGTTGATTGGGTCCTTATGGTATTTAAGGTGAAACACAAAGCCTCTCGTATTTCTTTTGCAGTGAGTGTTCTCAGTCAGTGTAACACTATGTATCAAGATGTTCACTTGACTTTGGCTAAAAGAGTACTTAAATACTTAAAAGGAACTATTAACCGTGGAATATTGTTTAAGAAATCTTAAAATGTAAATATTAAGGGTTATGTAGATGTAAGGTTTGTGTTTGATGACACAGATGGATTGTCTTTTCGGGAGTATGCATTCATGCTGGGTAAATGTTTAATTTCTTGGGTGAGCAAAATATTGAGGGATGTTGCTCTAAGCTCAACTGAGGCAGAACACTTGTTATTGTCTGAATCGTGCACAGAGATATTGAACTTACAAGGTTTACTTGCATCTTTGACTTGTAAGAAAAGTGAAATTGTGAACTTGTACAATGATAATCAGAATACCTTAAAGTTGTGTAAGAATCCTGTTTTTCTTGCTCGTACCAAGCATATATCAGCAAAAGGTCATTTTGTTTGGCAGTGCTGTAAAAGGGGTGAAGTGAATGTTAAATATATGAATACCTCAGAGATGCCAGCAGGCATTTTGACAAAGGCATTGCCTAGAATCAAACATTCTAATTGTATGCGAGTGTTATGCATGGCATCAGCTAATGGGGTAGTGTTGTAATTTTAATCTATTGTCATGAATGTGCATAGTTGTAGTGTTTTGTTTTTCCTAAATAAAAGACTTCTGGTACTGAAAAACCATCATGCTATTTGTATGAATCAAGCACTGAGTAGAAACCCAAACTACCTTCCTTAATTATTACTAATCTAGTCATTAATCTTCCACATCCTGAATCATAGTCCTTTTCTTTCCACTACTTTGATCTTTCTAAGGAGGTATCAGTTCATTTTTATGATTCTTTTTAAATTTTATTTAAATCAATAAACATTCAACAAGCATGGCTCCATCTAATAGTTGCTAAAAAACCTTCTTAGTTACCAGAGTAGTTTGAGGGCCCAAGTTCCTGCTGTACTTCATTCCTACGGATGAACCACAACTACATTTGTTGCCTGTATCCCATGGCTATGATATTGGATAGATTTGAGGTGCATGAGATCTGATATGCATAGAAAATGGTATGCAAAAATAAAGCTTTAAAATAACAGATATAAAACTCAAGGAGCAGTGTGCAACTGAAGTAAATAAAATAGCTGCCGAATGAAACAAAGGGGGGCATAACTAGGGAGGAAAATTTTTCAGCTGAAACAACTATCTACTATAATTAATATTAGGATCAAAATAAAGAAGAGGCTTTCAAGGACGTAAATACAAAGTACCTATATTTTCACATTTAAATGAAAAATGGGTAATGAAAGTCCCAGAGAAAAGTAGATTGAAAGCAATGGAAATGTGGTGCTGCAGAATAATATTGAAAATGTGATGAATAGACTGAATAATAAATGAAGAAGCGAAGGACAGGAGAAAAGAGAAAATTATAAGAAAAAGAGGGAGACTGATAGACATAGAGGGACTACTGTCTGTGAAGATTGGCCATACATGGTGTAAAAGAAACTCTAGTGATAGTGAACATAAGAAGAATGAAAAAAATTATGAAAAGATATGCAGGTGACAAGACAGTTGCTACAAATAAAACTTTGGATTGACAACTTATGAGGATGATTACTGGTGATGATCAAATGCCCCTGCTCTCTCATAAACCTGAAATAAATTGCATATTTCCTCCAAGTCCATTTGCATTATCTCTCACTTTCAGTTGAAACCCAAAGTTTTATGAATTGGTTGACCAAGCATTCAAGTTCCAATATTCTTTTTAGTAGTAGTAGTATTTCCTTATTTCCATAAAATTTGTCCATAACAGATACATCACAATGGTCAGGAGCCATCAAAAGAAAAACAAGAACACAATATACAGAAAACAATAGATTTACATGTTACAATAAGCAATAGATATACATATTACGTAAGAATGCCTTACATATTACAACTATATATGTTGGAGAAAGTACCAATATGCACATTCATGATAATTATTTACAAATTTAGTTTACAGTTTCTGTTCACTTGTCATATATTCTATGAACTCCTTTACAGTGCAAAAATTCTTTCAACAATAGTTTACAAAGTTTTTGTTTAAAAATCTTTTCACATGTATTTTTTTAATGATCCCTGGGAGCATATTAAACCATTGTGCTCCTTTGACCTTGGGTTGTTTTTCAAACAATGTTAGTTTATGTTATAATACCAAGTACTTATCATGCTTCTTGTTTCATATTAATGAACCTCCTTACCTCTTTTCAGTAAATTTATGTTATCATAAGTGTTTAAAAGTGTCTTAAATACTATAAGTGCTGGAAGGGTCTAATTTCTAGCTGTTTTAAAGCTTGTCTGAATGGCTCCATGGATTTTAAGTTGGCTAGATATCTACGTTGATTAGTTTGGATTATATATATTTAACTTTGTAAGCTTTTTTTAAAAAAAAACTAGCC
>WURS02164043.1:0-45830 GCA_011762765.2 Rhinocypha anisoptera
TTCCCTAAAATAGGAAGGTAGGAAAAAAATCAGCAAAATTGGTCAAAGATTCACTGACTTATTGACAAAGATGTCTTAGGTGCGGTCGATTCCCTGGCATACGTGCCTTGGACTGTTAAATGCCCGAAATTTTATTCTAAATTTTAAATGCAAAACGATGACAAATTACTGAAAAAAATAAACTTAAAAAATGAACTAGAATTTCTATATTTGAAAATATTTAAAATATATTTAAATATATTATTACATTATATCTTTATTTTTTTAATAATTATTTTAAACAATGAATCTATATACACTGGTCAAATAAAAAAAGTAAAGCAAAATGCGGGGATCGATGTATCGGAATGTGAATCGATAGTCATATGGTTTGCTGTCATAGACGTTACACTGTTTGGCGCTTGACACGCTGACCTGTGGAACCACCAGTTAGTCTTGGCTGCCTTTCTTTCCAGACAATGGTAGTTACCTCTGGCATCTCGATGGACCAGAAACGGATTGACCCTAAGGGATTGGTGCCAATCGATAGTCCACGGTCCACTTCAAGTCACAAATTTCGTGTCGACATGGTTTCTCGGGTGACCAACAAACTCTACACCGAGTTTCAGATTGATTTTGACAAAACAGTCAACCAGGTGATTTTCTGTCCGTTTGACAACGCGGGTGACATTTTGGCCTGCGCTACCCACGAACGTGTTTATGTGTTTCGCATTGCCTTTGAGCTCGACCCGAGTGGCGAGGTCAAGTTTGACTACCAACTTATACACGACTACATGTGCAGCTCACGGTGCACTGCCATCGCATTTAGTCCCAAAACCAACTTCACTGAGCTTACCAACAACTATCTAAGCTTTGCTGTTGCTGGAGATGATTTTGGTATTCTCATTATGAGTCAACTGTTTGGCGGGGAGCAGTCTGAGAACAACAGCGAACAAGAGTATTTCTTGGGTCACACCGATTATGTGAACGACATGGCTTTTGAGCCTATTTCTGGTGACTTTCTTGCTTCTACCAGCGATGATTGCACTTGCAGTGTCTGGTCACTTGCCAAGGGTAGTCAAAAAATTAATCCCGATATGAAAATCATGCTTTCCTCACCTGGAATAAGCGTCAAGTGGCATAAGTCGGAGCCTAACAAGGTTTGCACTTTTCAATGTTGTCAATTATAATTTTTAAGTTGAATATCTGTGGTTTAGTTGTTTGTAGCAGAGAAGCGAGGTGTAATACGATTCTATGACACCAACTCACGTGTTGCAGTCATGTCCTTTGACTGTAACCGTTACCCATTGGTCTCTAGTGACTGGTGCAACGACAACAGTGTTTTCATTGGATGCATCTCCGGCAAAGACATTTTCTTTTGGGACACTTCTCTCACTACGTCTGTATTTTTTTGTTATATTCAGAATCTATATTATATTGCTTTGTTTTCAACTTACAGCTTGCCGATCAACGTTATGAAAACTAATTCTGAAGGACTTTCCGAATTTGAATTTTACGACAGCAAGCTGATTGCTTTTCGTGGGAGACCAAATAACTTTTTGCAAGTTAAGAATTTTATCAATAACCAAGTAAGTAATTTGTTTTTAACTATTTGAACAGAAAAAGTTGAGACAAAATGTGATTACTAAAACTTACCTGAACTAATTTTATCATTTTATACTATTTCTTTTTTAGGTATATATCAACAAAGAATTTATTGCTGGCACTGGCATAAGTTGGAATCGTAGACTTCCAGTGATAGCTGTTGGTGGATCCAAGGCAGTGTATATTTACAAAATCAATGTTTTTTAAACAAATTAAACCAAATAATTCACACTAAAAAATGTTTAAAAATACTAAAAAGCGTTATTTTTATATTTACAACAATAAATCATTACATTTTTCAATATTTACAGTTGCAGAAAAAAGTTGGACTTTTGGTTTGTGGCTTGATTGGGCTGAAGGTCGATTGCGACTTCGTTGAGAAAGTCAAATTTGTACTTGACTGCGTTGGATAGGTGAATTTGAAGCCACTCGCGGTCAAGATCGGTTTTATTCAGTTCTCGTGTGGTGCTCACTGAAGTGAACTGGATGCGACGACGCACTGGCCGAGTCCGACGGTACGATGGCTTCACTTGGTTCACTGCTTTGATATGCATTTCTCCCAATCTGGTGTCGAGATCCACTGGCCCTTGAGCTTCTTGGCTTCGGTGCATGCTTTCACCGAATGTCATTGGCAACCTTCTTGGGCCAAGGTTTGAGGCGAAGTGTAGTACACCGTGAAGCGACCACAATTGCTTTTAAATGCTCTACTTGGGGGTAGAGAGAGAGAGTGTGTGTGTGTGTGTGTGTGCTTGTTATATGTGGTTGGTAGGTTGGTTGGTGGCATCGTGGTAGTGCTGTACAGGCCACTGGCCCACCCCGATTCAATGCACTCGGCAATTACGCCTCTCGGGCCGATCACGCAAGCGACCAGTGATCTACTGCCTCACCTGTGGCGGCCCACTCCAACCTCTAACCAGGACATGGCCTCCTGGCAATTCAACCCCCTAACGATGCTTTCATTTGTAACGTTTTGTTACGGATGCGAGAGTGGCCACAGACTGCCCCGAGAGCGTGCAACCTGTCTGTCTAGTCACCGATGCTCGACTCATCTAGCTGGCAAGCATCACTCTTATTGGCAAGCGTGAGAACGATTCGCCACTTACACTGTCCAAAGACTCATTCACGTCTACGGCAATGTCGGCGGCTATTGGCTTACTGTCGATTGATTCATATTCGTCTAATTGATACCTTGCTCGATAACTGACAATAACTTTATCACTGTCTAATGAAGCGTAACCCGATCAGTTCAGTGGCATATGTTGAGATGAGCAGCGTGGAGAATGCATTAGCACCGAGAGTGGCCGGTCTTAGTGAGTAGTACCGCGCTGGGCCCACTCTCAAGCCTTTGTCTACGCGCCACCGTACTCGTCTAGACAGACCACACTATCGTCCTATGATTGATGACGATATTTCCTCGTATTGCCATTGGCTTGAGTTCTTGCTAACAAGCTTCTTAGTAATGAGTAATGAGTAATGGATCAATATATAATATTGTTGTAATTTTGACTCAATCCCGGTGGCCACCACTACACTAGAATCAAGCTAGTTTAGGTCTGGAAAACAAAACATATTAGCCCAGTACATTGGCACACTGAGAAGCATCCTACGGTGAATAACACTCGATGGCGACATGTCTGTGTATGTACCTAAAATTAACTTGGAATAATACTACTTTGCGGTGATAACTGGTACATTTATATTTGGTTGCTTTTTATATTTAAAGATATTTATACAAATGGTAACTTAAGGTTTGTTTTACCAAGTAGAGGAAGTCTCATCAAAATGCTAGCTAATATCAATCTATGATAATATATCACAAAATGTGCCTATCAGTGATTTAAATAAACATTGCTATATATACCATATCATAAACAGTGCAATGTAGTCATTGATGCAGTGTCAATCCAAGAAAAATTCTACACCAGAAGAAAAGTCCATACAAATTCATTGTCTATTTTAGCAATTGTTGTTGACTCGGGCACACCCCTGAAATAAACTGAAGAAAATGTAAATTAAAACTACACACTTTTATTCAAATCGTGAAAATCCTTTTAGTTATATTTATTTATTATTTTACTGTCCAATATTATTACTTTTATTATTGTAAGCTTACTGTTATTGTAAGCAGTGTCAAACATCGTAAATCGAACATAGTAACCATCTTTTTGTGCTTCACTTTTTATATAAATGTATTAATAGCTGGAAGCAACCGAGATTACCCGTATGAGATAGTGTTTTGCCAATCATGTAACTAGAAAATGATTTGTGAGTGAATGGCGCCAAGAGCGAGTGCGAATGCGCGCATGAGCTCACCAAGGGTGAAGCAAGGTGCTCCGGTGGCCGCGTTGCACAGACTGGGAAGCGCTACACTACGGCTCAGCGCACTCGGTAGATGCTCTGAGAGAGCCAACACTATCCTACTAATGAAGCTTTAGCTCGACAGTGTAGGGTCCTCAGCCTCGAAAGCGCTCTCCCGCAGAGCGAGAAACACAACACTGCAGAGCACAAGCTTCATAAGTAGGATAGTGTTGGCTCCCCCAGAGCGTCTACAGAGTGCGCTGCGTCGTAGTGTAGCGCTTTCCAGTATTCGGCCGCAAACTTCAGTGATCGATCAGATGAGCTTGCTTCCTTCTTCGCTTCCACCACCGCCAAACAAGCACGTCACTGCGTCCTCGAACATCAACAAGCGCTGGTGAGTACTCATTTTTTCCCAGAATTCCACACGTGGAAACCCACGAAAAAAGATTTTTTCGTGTGAAACTCTGGGAAAAAATTGGGGAAAATTGTTGAAACAATGTGGTCTCTCGACCCGACGGCTGATAGACGGAGGACGTTCAGTGCACCACTCAGAACCAGTGCACCGCACTGTGTAAGTGTTGCCATCTCCACTGTGATCCTTGAACAAGCGCTGGTGAGTACTCACTTGACAACTTTGTTCAACCTACTTCATTCTCTCACTCCTCTCTCGATATCCTCGTCCACCGCTATTCATCGGTAGATTTGAAGATGTGCTGGTGAAAAACTTTGCTTTACGGTAGAGAATAGCCAATAGACATAGCTTGCCAAAGACGGAAAGATTGCCTCTGTGCCAGAGAGTGTCTTGTGTGCAAGATAACACCGAGCTTATTGGACAGTGAAGACGAGTCGCCGGCAGGTCCGATAGTAGCAGTCATCTTAGCTGATTCGATAAAAGTGTGTGGTGCTAGTTGCTGTCACAGTGGCACTTCGTGAACTTCTCGTGATCAACACTGAGCTGAATTCACTAACGGTTGTGTCCTTGTGACTCAGTAAGTAAGTCCTAGATGACTTTCAATGTTGACTTACTTTCTTCCTGATTCCTGTTGCACAGAAGCGGCCATTGAGGGAACAATGTCAGGGCAAAACCAGAAGCACGAAATAATTGTTTCACGCTGGTATTTCGGCGGTTTGGCATCTGCTGGCGCATGTTGTGTTACGCATCCACTTGATTTGCTCAAAGTGCACTTCCAAACGGAATTCAGTGTTAACTTAGGATCAAGTTCAATGCAAGGGGTGACTGGCATAAAAGCTCGACCTACTCTTCTCTCCACCACGGTCAAGATCATTAAGAGTGATGGAGTTTTCGCCCTTTACAACGGCCTTTCCGCTTCCCTTTTGCGTCAGTTAACTTACTCCACTACCAGATTCGGTATGTACGAAGTATTTAAGCAACAGATCGCACCTGACGGTGCCAACATCCCGCTTTACAAACGGATCTTCCTGGCTGGAGTTTCTGGTGCTGCTGGTGGAATTGTTGGTAAGTTTTGCCTTTCACCATGGACTCTCACCTCTAAATGCATATTTGTCATTGGCAAAGGTACCCCAGCGGATATGATCAACGTACGAATGCAGAATGACATCAAACTGCCACCAGCAGAACGACGCAACTACAAGAACGCGATCGATGGTCTTATCAAAGTCTATCGATTCGAAGGAGTCAAATCACTGTTCAATGGAGCCACTATGGCCACCTCCCGTGCCATCATGATGACCATCGGACAGGTGAGTCTTCACTGCTAACTTGTTTAGATTAATTAAGTTAATTCAAAACAAAATTGTAGCTTTCTATGTATGACCAGTTCAAGTACTGGCTGTTGCACTACTTTTCAAACATTTTCGAAGATAATGTCACCACGCATCTCACTGCCAGTACACTCACTGGTGCCGTGGCTACCTCGCTTACTCAACCGGTAAGTAGAAAGAGAATTGCATTGCCAACATATCATAATTCAAAAAACGGTCCATTTTCAGTTGGATGTGCTCAAAACACGACTGATGAACTCGCCTAAGGATCAGTACCGCAGTGTAGCTCATTGCATCACTTCACTGTACCGCGAATCGGGTGCGACTGGATTCTTCAAAGGCTACGTTCCCGCCTTTGTTCGGCTCGCTCCCCACACTATCTTGACCTTTGTCTTCCTTGAACAGCTTCGACTCAACTTTGGAGTTCATCTCCAAGTGGACGATACTAAATAATTGCCTTATTAACTGTGTTTTTTCACTATGTTATTTTTATAAGGATTTTATTGTTATTGTTACTATTTATTAAGAGCATTTAAAAACTTATTTATTTTATCAATTAAAAAATTAAGTTATATACAGTTTATAGTAAATGGGATAATTAATAGAAACACAATTATCCAGAACATCCCCGGCAGCCACAATGAACACACTCAACCACGGGACGTCCATCATCGAGCTTTTCACGAGGTACTCGACAGATGCAGTTGGTTCCAAAGTTAGTGTCACGAGCCTGGATACAACGCAAACAACAAAGATTCTCATACCCTGGAAGATGAAATTATAGTTAAACAAGGCATTTACATTTTATTATAAACAAATACCTTGTTTCTTCCACTTGGCGACTAGCGCTGCATCGGCAATACGATTTTTGATACAATAATCATAGAGTTCGCGCGAGATTGCCTTTCGCTTGTAAAATAGATCGAAGATGTATCGAGATCGCTGGTGGTGAATCTTGAAAATGGGCCATAGAGCCTCGGTGCGACGTTTGCCCTCGTGCGACTCGTTCTCCGCCTCGCGCATTTTGGCATCCAACTCTTCTATGGTGGGTTCTATTAGATCCCACCCTTCTGGTGGTTGACGAACTCGATTACGAACAGTCCTCACTTTTGGCATGATCGAGATGTAATGATGCAACAATGACCCAACTCCAATTGTTTGACAATCAAAACAATACAACAAAAACTAGCGCAAACTTCTCAGTGTACGTAGTAAAGTTTCTAGGAAATTTCGCAGAATGCTTGTTGGATCGAGACGTGCTTGTGATGCTAGTTCAAGGCCAATTGCATTCGAGATGAGAAAGTGATTAAAAGATGGGAAGAGAAGTGAGAAATAGTGGCCCAGTCCCGACACCAAAGGGCCGAATTGCGCGCCGAGTTGAACGGTAGGAAGAAGGCGACTCGAGCTGAACGCGCACAGCCGTGCCTCCACCACTGCACTCCCTCTCGCGATCACACTGCCCACTGCTCACTACGTTTGTTGCACGTCTCAGGCGAGGTGCGTCTCGGCTTCTCAGATCGTCCCGTTCAAGTGGTGCCCACCGGGAACAGAATCCATGCAATTGCTGATAGTCTCGGTGAGTGTCTGGTTGAAGTACGATGTTGAATTGACGCTCAGCTGAGTGAACCGTGTTTGAACCAGAAGAAGAGAAGGCCAAAGCGTAACGTCATCTGTGGAAAGCAGTGGTTGGAGGCTGGTGGAGTGAAAGTGGCTCGGGAGAGAAGCATTGTGCGAGAGACGAGCTTTGCGCACACCACCGCAGTACAGAGACAACAACTGGCAGCCATAACTTTACCCTATTCTTCTGTGTAAGCACATTGAGTTGGATGTATCTTGCTGTTACTTACTTTGGCGCCTTTTCCCCACTAACAGATGATTTGAAATCGAGTCTCACCTGTCGCCCCAGTCCACCCTCACCTTTTCTGCCCTTTATCCACCCGTTTGGCACGCATCGCCGCCCCAAAGACAGTGTCTAACCTCGATCACAGTGTTTAGCCCAGTTTGTCCGTCTACTGACCACCTCGTGCCGGCGCTTTGCCGGTCATCAGTGACCCTCTCGCCTCATCATGCGCAATCCTCGGCCCAGAAAGCGTGGACGCCCTCCCAAAATTCAAAACAATGAATCTCGCAATTACTCCCGCTCGTCTAAGGTGGAGGAAGAGGACGAGGACTCGAATCAAAGCTCTTCCACCACTAATACTTCATCCTCGAAGTATCAAACACGCTCTGGCCGTCGGTCTCAACGAATAACCATAACCATTCCTGTTAAGAAAAGAGGCCGTAAACGCAAAAGGGAAGAGGAGAGTGAGGATGATGAATATTATTACGAGCAATATTACGAAGAAGAGCCACCAGCTGCTAGTGAAGAAGAGGAAGAAGAAGAGTCTGAAGAAGATGAAGATCGAGATGAATTTGAAGCCGAGTTGGAGGAAGAGGTCGAGGAGGATGAGAATGATGACAGTAGGAAACGATTGCGACCGTTGCGTGAGAAAGCGCCTTTGTTTTTAGATGATGAAGAAATTCCCGAGTTGAGTTTACCATCTTCTTCTGATGATTTGCTGATTAATGGCAAGGAATTGATACGTTCTCTCAGTATCTTTGAAATTTTGCGCCATTTTTCGCACACTCTTCGAATTTCACCTTTTCGGTTTGAAGACTTCTGTGTTTGTCTTTTAATTGATGAGCAAACTTATTTGTTTTCCGAAATTCACATACAATTATTGAAGGCATTGCTTCGCGAGGATGATTTAATTGGTACCCAACACGGCCCACAAGATCTCCGTGACTCAATCAATCTCTATCTGTATGTGTCCGATCACATCACTTGGCCTGAAGTGCTGCGTATTTACTTATCTTCTGATTTGAAGAAGAATTCTCGCATTATCAAGGAATGCTTAGTTCCCAACTTTCCCTTTACTACCATTGATAAGAAGTTGATGCTTTTAGAATTTTTGTGTGACGAGTTTTTAAACACACAGAGTGCTCGTGAATTGCTAAACAACGAAGGTAAGAATGAAATGGAGGATTGTTGTCGAGTTTGTCTCAAGTTGAACGATCAAGATAACTTGTTGAGATGTGGCACATGTCCTGCGGCCTTTCATCTAGGCTGTCTCGACCCTCCACTGCGTCAGGCTCCCGAAGACTGGTCGTGTCCATTGTGCAAGCAGAACATGGTAACTGGCGTCACTGACTGCATCACTGAGTTTGACCGACAAATGCCGCGTCAAGAACCGATCGGTTGGGACCGACACGGCCGAAAATACTGGTTCCTCAGCCGTCGCGTCATTGTGGAAGATCATAAGTCTGGTGACAAAGTCTGGTACTACTCTACTCGGTTGCAATTCGATGAACTGCTTGAAGCGCTCGACGAGAACAACTACGAGAAGGAGTTGTGCAAAGTGTTTACTGAGTTGCAAGAGGAGATATACCGGCAAATGGCTATCACAGAGAAACTCACCAAGACTGCTAAGGGTGGGCGCAAGAGTTATCTCGAAGCGATCAACGAAGAGTTGTTTTATAAGAGATCTTCTAAACTTTCACCCGATGGTGACAAGGATAACATGTGTTATAGCAATGGCGAGAAGTATTCGAGTCTTGAGTTGAAGATGGCTGTGGATGATGAAGATTTGCGAGGTGGCGTACAGACTCGTCTCAAAACTGGCACTATTCAGCCTAGGCCTTACCAACAAGAGCCGTTGCGCAGCCGTGTCAATCTCTACAACTCGATTAGTGTTTTTCGTGAAGAAGATACCGTAGTGATATGGTCGGATGATGAGAAATCCCTCAAACGTGTTTCACGCAAATCGTTGATAACTCTTGATTTATTTAAACTTGGTTTAGAAGGCAACTATCGCAATTATCAAAATATCTACAGTGTGAATCCACATGCGTTGAATCGAGTACAACAAGCTGAGGAACGTGATCGTAAAAGACATCTAAGTCACAAGTTTAGTCTCACTTCTCATTCCGAATTGAACTGGGGTTCGTATAATCACATCTATCATGACGTGCAAATCAAGAGCATCTATGGAAGCAGGGAGTCTTTGATGGCAGTGTTGCGACAAGCTCTCATATATCTTGAATCGAACATTTCACGTCACTTCATGCATCCTAACTGGTGGGGTACACACCGTGAACACTGGCTTTCGGCAGTGAAGAAATCCAACCCAGTTAAAGAGTTTGGCTTGGCTATGTTTGTACTTGAGTCATCGATGAAGCCTGTAATCTTTAATTCCGCATGGAACGATTCTCTTGGCTTTACAATTTTGCGTAGAAGCACTCAACAGGAACGTGATGAGCTCAAAAAGAAAGATAAGAAAAGCCGAGGTGATCAGAGTGAGAGCAGTGCAGTGGATACCGATGGCTCCACTTCACGCTACTACGGCGCCGGCAGTGGTCTCAAGCTAGTTTTTGGTAAGCTGAAGCACCAAATTTGGAAGCAGAAAGGTGAAGAGTATCGACTATCTGGCATTGGTGGCTGGAACTGGCTTCATTCGGCTCGCGACCATTCCACCACCAAGATAGATCATGTACAAGTGGTTGAAGAGGGTGACGAGGAAGATGCTATCGTCACTGATGACGTAATTGACATTTCTAAATCTCTAGTGAGCAGTTCCGCTTCCGACCGAGACTACTACTCGAAAGTGTATGGCGAAACGGCAATCGATGGCTTTCTTGAGCTACGCAAGAGAATGGCTCGTGTGAAGGTTGTGAACAATGAAGATGACAAGAAAGCAGAGCTGGCCGCGAACGAACCTGCTGAGGTTCACTATCAATGTTACTCAGTCATCTGTGATTCTTCAAGTCAATGCTACTCACCCTTGTGCTTGATGAAACGTCTGCAACAAGGACAAGATTCTGCGATAATTGACGATAGTGAGTTGCAAGAGCCTGTTAACCTTCATGAGGTGGTCACTATCAATGGTAAGGAAACGTTAAAGAGCAAAAAGTTAAAATTCCAAAAGAAGAATGGTTTACCGCCTAGTTCGCGGTTTTACAATGGCGAATCCACTCGATCCTTTATGATTCTTTCTACCTACGAGATGAGCAAGTTAGGTAGAACCGGTGGTCAGCGAGAGTCTACCTGTTTCAACTACAATTGCAAGTTGAACAATTCAGTCTGGCCATATGGACTCACCCCGAGGCCTTACTTTCGCACTGCTTGGCTTTTCCGTACTCACAACATCACTGACTTGCACTGCATCGCGTTGCAGCTGAAAGTATTGTGGGCTTCCATTCGGTGGGACGATCTTGTGATGAAACCACCTTTATCCGGCGTGAACACGTTCACCACCGAAATAGATGTGACCACCTTTGAAATACTCAAAACTAGACAACTACCTCCACATGGATTACGCGCAGAGTATATGATACGTAAGATTGTGGTGCCTATCGACCTGCCTGTGCGAACTCGCGAAGTAACTTCAACTCCTAACCGCAGTGGTCTCCGTGAACGTCGCCGACCCGAGTCGCCGCAAAATAAGGGTCCCAAAGCTACTGAGTATTGGGTTGCTGAAGAAGAGCTCGAGTTGTGGGAGATTAAACAGTTTAATGAAAAAGCAGAGAAGGCTAAAATCATTGAAAGACAGAAGAAGTTGGCTCAAGAGAGGCAAAATCAAAGTGAAATTCTACGAAAGCGAAATGAAGAAAGTCGGCAAAACGAGACCAACCGCTTGGTCACTACCAGCAGTAATCTCTCCTCTCGTTTTGGCAATCTGTTCCAGAGTCGTGCAAGTCGTATCATAACACAGGCGGTAGCTGCCAGTTCTCCAAATACCAGTGCTTCCAATTTATCAAGCAACTCTGCTCAATCAACTCCCCTTGCTATTCAGACGTCAAGTGGACAGGCAATCCGGTTACAGACGCTAACCACTAAACCTACTCAACAATACATCATTCGCACTGGTACACAGCTGATTACCACTAACTCGCCCAACGCTGCTACTGCCACTTTGCTCAACAATGTTGGGTCTAACACGGGACGCAATGGTTCACTGCAGACTACTACTTATCTGGTGCGATCTCCATCACTCACCACTCGACCCATTATCATCTCGAATTCTACTTTGAATGGGCCTATCGCACAAATTCGACCAATGAATAGTAATATTCGCCAGGCGATTCCCTTGATTGCAACGACGAGCACTCCAAAGAAAATCGGAACCATGACAACTGGTCAAGCAATCCTCACGTCTACTCCAATTAAGACTGCGACCACGCTCAACTCTGTTTCGGGAGTCAATTCGCCTTCTGTTTCATCCACCTCTACTCTTTCAACTGTAAATGCAACACTAAGCTCAGGCAGTAAACTGCAATGCATTCCGATCAAGACTAACGATGGTCGCACTCATCTCCTGCCTATCACCAGCATCAACAACGCTGGCCAGCAGACAATGCAGATTCAAATGCAATCGGGCAACCAATATCGCTTAACAGGACAAAGCAAATCAATCTTGATGACTACTAACCAAGTGATTCAACCTAACCAAATTATCCAATTGTCAAATATCAACAACCAGAAAGTGATTTTACAGACAAATTGCAACGTGGCCAATCAAATTAAAACCAACACTTTGCCTGCACCAGTGACTACTCAACAAGTGACTCCAATCGTCACCAAGACAGCGATGCAAACTAATCAGGTGGTCACAAGCGCTTCGAGTTTGATTCCAAGCAAACCAACACAGCTCAATAAGATAATCGATGAGCAATCGACAACCTTGCCATCTACAAACGAAGCTGAATCCCAGCCCTTGGGTGAAGAAAAGGCTTTTGTAGTGACCTCAGAAATGACACAGGAGATTGTGAGGAACGCACTTCTTAACGCTAACATGGCACCAGAAATCCAACAGAAGTTGATCGCTCTTCAGCGACATCACCAAGAGCAAGCAGAGGCCCACAAGCATCCACAGCGTCACTATCAAAGCCAGACGCTTCCGAGTACGACGCACAGTGCGACCAGTGCTCACAGTCGTCAATCCACCAATGCCAATTCTAATAGTCGATCACGCTCTTCGAACTCTCGTTATAGCCGTTTCGACAATGACGATTTCATCTATGACTATCCGAAGAGTAATCGAACCCCACGAGGTGCCACCTCAGAGGAAGATGACATTAATCGAGCATGCAACAGTGTTATTCGTTTTCTTCTTGATCGGCTTGAAAAAGATGAAAAGCGTGCTAAACATCGCGAACTGCAAGAGGAGCGACGGCACAAGAAAGCACAACAACTCAAACTCAAAATTCGCAATAATCACATTGAAGTGGTTCGTCGTAACATCCTGCGACGTAAGGCGCAATTCAACAATCTGATCAAGAAAAAGGTGGAGAAGGAGCTTGACGTTAAAATAAGCAAATTGGAACCGCCTAAAGAAGAGAAAGAAATTCAAGAGTTGGTCAAGAAGGTGCCCACTTTGACTATTAAGTTAGGCACACCTAAAACCAACACTGTTAGAGTCAGCGGGATCAAACGCAAGATGGACGATTCACACCAGATTGCCAAATCGGAGCATAGTCTTATGCTTAACCACAAGTCAGATTCTTCGACAACACTCAAAGTAAGCATGCCACCACCCGAAACGTTGGCTCGACCATCCAAACGAGCAAGAAATTCATCCGTCTCATGTGAAGAAACACCAAAGCGCAAGAATCGAACTGATATTACTGATACGGAGCATAGCAAGCAAAAGCGGAATCGTAGCACCGGCAAGAAATCGAGTCCACCAAAAAAGAAAGATGGTCCTACGTTGTATTGCATATGTCGCAGGCCATATGACAATTCGTATATGATTGGATGCGACTCATGTGGCGACTGGTTCCATCCTGGCTGTATCAACGTGGATGCTTTAGAGGTTTCGCAGAGACAGCATTTCTACTGTCATAACTGTTCCAAGAATATGTCCTTTGAGACCAATGCATCTAACGAGAGTAATTTAAGTTACCACAACAGTAGTGCTTCCACATCTGCCAATTCAAATGCTGCGTTTGCCGAATTGAGCCAGAACGGTGATATCAACTGTTTTTGTGGCCAAGAAAATGGTTCTTTCTCAATGTTCTGTGTGAAGTGTAGTAAAAGATTCCACGGTCGATGTCTCGGAATTACCTTCTGGCAAGCAGACAAGTCTAGAGATGAATATATTTGTCCCGTGTGTGATAGTAACAACCGACTTCGGCTTATAGATGTCCAACCCCTGAACAAGGATCATTTTTCCAAAATTTGCAAATTTCTTATCTCTATTCGAGTAAGTATTTTTTTGTTATTGCAATTGTACAAAGATTCCTAACAATTGAATCATTCTATCAAAAAGGGTCATAAAAATGCTTGGCCATTCTTGATGGCGGTCAACAAATCCGATGTTCCTGACTACTACGATATTATTCGCGAACCTGTTGGTAAGTTTGCAAGCTAAAGATTGGTATTGTAGTATTCTTTAACTTGTTTTATTTCTAGATCTATCGCTAGTCGAGAAGAGGATTTCGAATAAAGAGTACTATTGTCTCGGTCAGTTTATCTACGATCTTGAAAAGATGATGGACAATTGTCAACTGTACAACAAGGCTTCCACCATCTACTACGACTGTGCGGAAAAGCTGCGCGACTACTTTCACTCGAAAGTTAACTCACTTCGCAGCAGTCTCAACCGATAACGACTAATATTTCTTTGCGCCATCCACTCTCCCTCCCATCTCCACCTCCATCAAGTGACTTTGTTTAATCACCATTGATGCCCGTGTTTTATCAGGCCACAAACCTGCTAGAAGTATTCTCTACACTCACCATTTCCATCGGTGCATCTCTCATTTCTTCTTTTCTTACTCCAATTTGCAAACTTTGATCGATATATTATTGTTATAACTAATGTGCTTGTGTAAAATTGAATAGATTTTAATATTTTTCTTTTATGTTTTTCTGCAAAAAACCAATAATTTATTATTTTCTAGCACTCATAAAGTTATTCTGCGGTAATTATAACTTTTTTGTTGTTTAAAACTAACAGAAACAAGACAAACAGTACAACCAACTTCTTACGATCACCTTCTTGTTCTACATTTTCCTATAAATTTTTACCGTTAATACTTTCGACATTCTAATGATTCATTATTAATAATGATGATTATATATTATTATGCTTCAATTTTATTATTATATTGTTATAAAATGTTTGATTTTTAAAAGTTCATTATTATTTCCACTTGTATATGTAATATATATTATTATTTTATAAAAATATGAAAATAAATCAACCAATGAATTTTGAATGTCATTTTTTGGTTTTATTTTTTAATTGAAAAACTTAAGCGCTCTTTCATATGAAATTGGTATAACAAACATTATTTTCAGTTTAAAATTTAATTGCAATATTATTTATAACTTTAACTTGTGAATGCAAGTTGGTTTTGTTCTCCATTGCAGGTTACACGTTTAGCAGGTAAAGTATTTCTGCTACTTTGGTTCTACAATAGAGCAATATTGCAGCTTTTACCGAGGTTAACATTTGCATTGATTGTTCAGCCGCCGTGTTCGGTTCACTCCAAATAACTGCTTTGTCCAAAAAAGCCCACGGACGAAGCTAAAAATCTATCGGACATGTGTCTTACCCGTACTATTGTATTTTTAAGTTTAAACAGAGAAGACTTGATTGGTTGACAACTCGATTTTCTTAAGATTTTTATATAAAGGGGCTAAAACGAAAAGTATTTTATAATTTAATTTGTGAATGTGCATGTGTTCGAAGTGCTTTTCTAGACTCGCATTGGTTTACAAGCCATTTCTCCCACACAGTGTAAGGCAGTTAGGTACTCACTGTACTTTAAACCAAAGTTCAAATTCAAGTTTAACCACTTACTGTTGTTTTTTAATAAAATGATTACCGATTTGTAACTCCCAAATCAAAACTTGAACTGATCAATCAATCAAAATTTTATTATGATTCTACATTATTCTGAGAGGAAGCTTGCACCGTGCTTAAAACAGCAATTTTTACACAGTTGTAGCGATTATGTAAAATGGAAAAGATAAATAAAACAGGAAATGAGTAGAATAACTATGATTGTAACGAGGACACACTAGAAACCTGAAGTGATGAACTCAGGTACACCGTTTGTGAATGACTCACCACGATATATATTTTGTAAACAAAGCCAGCCGTTTGCATTTGTTTTGGTGGCCTTTCTTGCGAGATCTGATCAAATCAGATTTTTCCCATGAGTGACCGGTGATTGATGGCCAACATGATTACTGATAAATCTGGTTGAACTCAACAGACAGAATACAGAAAGAACACCAACCAGAAAGAAAAAATACCAGTGGTGAATGCATCTCATGTGGTGATTGCACCCACTAAACTCAACTTTACTCGAGCCTCATTCTCACTTCTCATATAATGTTAACAAATTGATCATCAGTTTCACTCCTTGCCGATGTATTTAATTTTGTCAATACCAATGTTTTATTTGAACGAAGATTGACACATCTTTAAATCGTTTAGTATTGCAAAGGTGTTTTACAACTTGCTGATTCATTGCCAACCTACTAGTTTATGCTTTGATAGTTGTTTTTTGGTTGATATTTTTATATTATTTTTGTTGCCTACACCTCCACACCATAAGATAACTGTGATCATCGTGACTTAAATTATATTCTGTGTCTACCTTCGTGTTCCGATTTTGATTGAATTTCATTTCAATCTTTCATCGTATAATTGGGGTTTCACTTCTTTTACTTTTGTTAAAATTGGTAAGTATCCATTATATATACCGAAAATGGATTTCCATACGTGCTTTATTAAATTTGTTGTTGTGTTTACATATGCAATAGTAATAGCACTAGTGGTGAGCATCACCGGTAGATGTCGGCAATGTTTCACATGTCAACAGGCATATTATTCTCTCCTAATATTCAATCGAAAATGTACAGTCAATGAAGGAGAGAAATAACGCTTAAAAGTGAAACATAACTAATCCTGTAGAATTCAATATTTGGGAGAAATGCCATGACGGCGTCATTTTTTATTTTTTAATTTAGCTCGCCTTTACTCCGCTAGAAACCAGATGAGCTTTTGCTTTCACTTCTATAGCTGAGCGGAAAGAACGACTAATTAAGCACACTCTAAGAAATGAAAGTGGTTAAACTTGAGTTTGTTCCCCATTTTCAAGTTTAGATTTGAAAAAAACGCAAGTTTAAAATTGGTTTCAATTTTAATTTTGTAAAAATACAAGTATAAACTTTGTATATTGTAACTTTAATGTTGTGAATACAAATTTAAAAAAAATTAAACCTGTTCTCTATTACAAGTTTAACAAGTCAAACCCCAATCATAACCACGCTATCGTCAAACTTTAAAAATTGTTCTAAAACAACCTTCAAAGCCATCTAACTCAAGAAACGGCCAAAAATGTTCTCTACCTTTGGCAGTACAAAGTGGCCTTTTTATTACTTGGCTCGTTTCGAAATGTGGCCAGAGGTAACGCGTGCGCTTGCTCTATGGCGATTTATAATGGAGGTCTTTTCTTGAGCGGGCCGATTGTTGAGTGTTGCTTGTAGTTAACTCACAGACCCAAAAAGTCATTCATAATGATGGTCGGTGCCTGGAGGGGAAACTTTTATTTTAATACCAAGTCCGTTTTTGTATCATTATTATATCATAGCGTCTTGGTCTGATACCCGGGAATCAATATGATATGACATTTTTTTGACAATATTTTTAATTTTTAAATAAAAATATACTTGGTTAAAAATATATTTTTTTACAAGAGGCAGACGGCGCTTTATCCGAAAAAAACGGCGGCAAAGCTCCCGTGGTCAAACTCGAGTTATCATAATTCGAAGGATTATGCGAAAAATTCGAATCGAATCTAGCGAGAATTAGAAAAGTTTTTTTACCTTAACCCCTTTGTCGGCTTGTCGGAAGGTCTTAAATTATTACTTTTTTTGCATTATAGCGCATCATGTTTTTTATTTCTCAAATGTGTATTCTTTGGCATTTTGTGTATTTAGCTGATGTTTTGGTCATTCTTTGTTGTTTTGCAGCTTGTTTCTTTCTTCCCACAAATGTTTAATGTTTGTTGTTTCTTTAAAAAGTGTAAGTGAGAAGCAAAAAGTTTTTTTTGCTCAAACATACTAGCTATAGTGTGTTTGCGTTAGTTATATTCGCCTTTGGGGCAAAGTCATCGGCGTCATTGGACTAGTGGGACCTTTAAACAACCTCTTTCAGTGTGAGAAAGAAAGTGAGAGAGAGAGAGAGGAAAAGTGTCACTCACGTCAAACGGAGAAGAGAACGAGTGGGATGGAACGATGATAACCTTGCTCGGAGTGGAACAAGTCTGTATGGGTGGGCTATTTATAGCTTGATGAGTGGATCGGGGTGACTGCCGCTCGGCTCACTACTCCAAGCAAGCATCGATCTCCTTTGCTTCCTCCTTTCCGCCCTCCTCTTTTGATAGGAGAATTGATTTTTACGTTTTGTGTCAAATGGTTGGTAATTAGTTTTGTCTCCCTTTTCTCTTGTCCTTTTGGAACGCTCTCCTCTTATTCTTTATTTGTTTCATTGGTTGAATATTCGTTTTCTTTTTTCATGTTCTTTCGTTTATATTATTACAAAACGCTTAATTAAGACAATTGTTTCGTCTTTTTCGGCAGATTGATTGAGGCTCGGTGCTTCGGAGGAGGGGGGTGGGTGGTTTCAAATGCGCATGCTGCTTGACCTACTGCCCTTTGGCTTACAGAAGGTTTTCGAGTGTACTTTCACATGTTAGTCGTCTTTTTCAATGGTCAAACAAATTGGTGGTAGCCTTATTGGCTCATGACCATGTGGCGCGCTTCAAAGGTTACTCCACGCACACCAAGTACTTCATTTTTCTCCGTGAGTTTTTTTGTGATTACATTGCAAAGCTCACAAGCGTACCTCCGGTGGCCGAACGACCACAATTAGAGCTCACAACGTTTTATCTTCGGCGAGATCGTTTTGATTGGATCAGCAGCTTTTTATGATAATAATTTATAGCGATTGCCATAATTTGAATGGTTCACTCCAGTGGCCAATCTGACTTTAGGGAGCCGGTAGCCTGGTGGACTTAGCTTCGCTTCTCTCCGTAATAGATGGTCGTGCTCGATGGTTATTTGGTGTGCAAGGCCATCAAGCCAGTTAGAGACCACTTGACACTCAAGTGCGTCCCTATGACGCTCACCGCTCAAAAGAGGATGGGTAAAATTAAAGTGAAATCAATGAATCGCTTGCTCCAATTGGAGTTATAAATCTGAGACTAAATGAGACAAAGAGGCGAGATAATTCAAAAGGCTCTACTCATTTTTCCTGGTGGTCAAGTGGCCACGACAGTTTCCAATCACTCAGATGTATTGGGCACGCACACTCGATTTCTACTGTCACTGTTTCTTCCATACACATTTATTCTGCACTAATCTCTGGAAATAATTGTTGTTGCCGATCAATCAAGGCAATGAGTGGCGTTTGATTCATTTTTTGGTCGCAATCCGTAAGCGGTGACCATCGCGCCTGGCCCCTCGTTTGAGGGGTTAGAGGGAGAAAAATTGACTGGTAAATGTCAGATTGGCAACCTATGGTAAAGTAAACCACACCTTGAAGCGGACGGCGTTTCTAAATTGAAAGTTGGCCAGTCTCGGTGACGGCTATAATGGAGCAATGGTGGTTGATTTGATGGCTAAATGGACGGGAGCCAAGGGCGCAGTGGGGCACTCCTTTGCTCACTGTCCAAACGACTTGCGTCAGACGGCACCCACAGGTGAAGCATGCTCCCTGCCACCAAATCACTTCATTGCTTCACTAACCTTGTCCCGGATTGTGCCTCAATTGTCCTACCGACACCACCACCCCATCTATTCATCGATATTTGTGCCATTCACCGAACTGGAACTAGCAAGGGTGGCTTGGCACTCACCCTCTAATTGCAATCGAACACTGGTGATTTACAATTTAAATGCAACTTAAGTCTTGCTGACCATAATTTTGTTTTAATTGAAAAGAAATCACATTCCATTGCATTAGGCTGTCTGGCGTTGGTGCGAGGGCTATTAATAATAGATGACTGATAGTGCTTGGTGTTACTGAGTGACAGGCTGTAATCGGACAACACCGATGTGTGACACTCTGGGCTCGTTGGCGGTACAATTGGATTAACACTGTGCTCGGTGGTGCCAAGCTAATGGTAGCAATTGCCATGACAAATCGCCGGCCAATCGATGAAAGCTCGATAGCCTAGCCTAGCCCTTGTGGAGGCGTTTGATTGCACCGCTCCAACAATTCAATCATGCATGTTTGCACCTTTTGACTTATTGCTTTTGCTCTCTACTAATCCTATCCTGAAAATGAAATTTGACATATTGTGATATTCACTCGAGAATGCTATTGAATGTACATTTTTGGCAAGGGTGGACAAAGCTGATAGGGCAAAAAGCATGTGTAATACGTATAACAGCACTAGCATTTGCTTTGCAATTGATGCACTCTCACTTCGTTTCATTAAAATTATAATTACTCTCTGTCCCCACTGAACGCCGGATCGATCGGTCAGATAGGGTGAAAAAGACAGATTGTTACCTCTCTAGATTTTGGAGTTGGGATTCTTCTGTTGCGAGACTTTGACTAATTGAATTAGGATTGGAAATTAGGATCACCCATTCTGTGGACTTTGTTTGGGAGCACGATCCATGTGTCGCACGACTTTTCTGACCGCTGGTTTGGAGCCAGCTATGAGAACGGACTGTCGTGAGGTGGACGGAGTCGCACTGTGGCAATGCATTCGACATGTCGAATGCAGTTCGGCAGTTTTCATTGCCCCTATGCGACTCCTTCCACCTCACGACCGTCCGTTCTCAACGCTGTTTGGAGCGCCACAGCGGATGTGATTTTCGGGTTGGCGCCTGGAGATATTCGACACCGACAATGGTGCGACCGAGCAACCGATCACGATAGTCGTGAATGGACGCGACACTTGACACCGTACCAATGCAAGCCTAATCAAGCAAACGCTTTCACTGATCTTGAGTAAACAATATGCTTTTTCAATTTTGCCCGATTAATATGGAACTTTTGCCCACCAGTCTGTGTGGAAATGGAAATGACTCTTTCTCAGTTCTCTGGTCTTTCTCGCACCAAGGCCTCAGTTTCACTCTCTGATTGGTGTAAGCTACTAAGGAGCAATTAAATTAGATATTTTGTCGAGTACTCTCAGTTGTTGCTAGTGACGCCTACCACTGGCGCTCTCGGCACCAGCCAGAGTCACCCAAATGGACGACGTGAGCCGCATGCCAAGTGACCAGTGTTGCCGCATTTAAGGTCTTCTCATCTCGACCATTCGCCTCCTCTCTGATGGCGTTCGCTTGGCCAACTCGTCAAATTGTGTTTTGATACCGATTAATGACGCCGCTCGTGCGATGCTATTGGCTCGCGATGGGCATCAGCACGCACCACCACTCACCACCACTCACTGCTAACCGCCATTGGCCATCACACAAGCCTCGATTGTGCATTCATTAACCAAAACTACCACTGCTTAACCAATTATTTAATTTGATTAATCCTATATTAATTCAATGTTTATCTAGTTTAGTTCAATATTTTTTGGTATAATATAGGGTTCTAAGGTTTGAAACAAGTTTCAGCTTGGAATACTAAATAGACTAACAGCATCATATCAGCTTATTTCCAAGTGTATACGAATTTGCTAGAAATTTAGAAGGGTATTTGTGGCATCAGTGGCTTCAGTTGCGGAATGTAATTTGAAATGGGCTGGATCTGTGGAAATTTGGAAATGTGTAAAATTGTTTGGCTGTTTCAAAATTGAATGTAATTTGATTTTGCTTTAGTCAGTATTTTTATTCTTCACTAAATCTTATGCTTCCAAGAGAGTAAACGTCAAACGTTTCTCTTACAAACCGCTACTTGAAGCGAACTTACCTATCTTAGTCAGAAGACTGCTCAAGGTTAGTTCCACATTGTGTTAAAAAGAAAAAAGATTATTTGAATTAAAGTTGTGATTGCTAGTCTTATGTATATATATGTTATAATTGGATTAAGGACTAACTGTGCAGAGCTCTTTGCAGATTTTTCACTCAAACGATCTTAGAATGATGGTTATCATTGTTCAACGCCGAAGCTTCTCACGTTTACTTTGGACAAAAATAAAATGTAATGAAATGCAATCTGTCGCATGCTAACTCTTGTTTTAGATGTAAATTGACGCCATGTTCGATGTTGATTGTTGCATTGAAGGTAGTTTTAGAATAAAATAAAATAACATCATGCATGGGGCGAGTAATGACTTGCAGGCAAGCAGATCGACAGGGTTGCTCCAAATACGGTTCAATTTTGTTAGGAAACATTTGGCAGCTAATGTAACCAAATGTTACTTGCACACCTGGTCTATAACGGACAGTTCCCAAGCTTTTCCTATATTGTTACTGATAGAATTGCATTTTAATTAGCCAGATTTCAATGGTTGTTAGTTGACTTTCGAATTGCAGTCAACATTCTCTCCTCATACTGCTCAACTCACTCTTCGGGTTTTTCTATTGTTTTTCTTATGTCACACAATTGAATTGTTCTTGTTTCTCACTTATGTAGCGTGTTGAGCTCAACTTGAATTGTGTTATCGAATTTTTCTCTGGTAACCATATACAAAGAGAGAGAGAGAGAGAGAGTACTGTTTTTCATTTTGAGTGAACGAGAAGAGATTGGAAAATCTAATTCGAATTGTGAGCAAATGCCACTAGGATTGCGACAAACAAGTTGCTCACAATCTGGTGTGTTCAATAGCATCTCTGTTAGCTTGAAGTAGCTGAGTGGGCACTGTCAGTGGAGCACATTTGGTTCCATTCTGGCTTTGTTTGCATACCTCGCGCTATCCGCACTGATCCAATGCCCGATGGCCATGTGGATAGTGCTGTCTCTTTACAATGCAACTTGTAATTGTTTTTGCTAGTTTACGTCATAATAGAAAGTCCTCAGATAACTCCAATACGTGACAAATATGGCAAGGAGATTGTTTTTAAAATGTGCTCACGCTTTGTTTCACCCGGTTTTAAGCCAGTCATCGAGCCGATCACATCGTTTTATTTTCTTTTTCGAATCTGGTCACTGCAAATCTATAGAAAAGTTGGCTTCATTGTGCTTTTACATATATAGCGATGACACTAACACTGGTCCGAGTCGATACAGAAGTTCTAATAGGATTAAAAGTGAAATCACTAATGGCAAAGAAGTGAAGAGCGACTAGCAGAAAGCCTCTAGTGTTCGGATTGCATCGACACGAATCGCTAATCTGGAGATGGTCTGGCACTAGCCACTTGTCGGCCAGCTGTGCCGCCTCATTGCACGCGTCGCTCGAACTTGTCCGGGACTAATTTTTCATACATCGATGGACGTAGATCGTACTTGCGTGCAAGACACACACTGACACAGGGTGGACTTCAATGCTTTATCTCGTGCTATTCGCCATCATGTCCGATGGTTCATCGCCACCACTGCTCATCACGACCAATGGCCAGCGTGGTGGCCTATCCCCGGACTCACTTTATTGATGACCATCATCATTAGCAATCCAGCTGATGGATGGACTATTAGAGCCCATTGGACAGTGGTGCCTGCAACTGCAACTCGCTGACCCAACAACTTGCAGAACTTAGTTGGACGGACCAACTGATTTGTCAACTGGCTCATCGCCAGGAGCATCGTGGTCGGCTTGGCTCCAGTCAGTCCTAAGGTCACTCTGCGGCTGGAACTTGTCACTATCTGTTATGATGTTGACGAGCGAGTGTGCTATGCCCAGTGCATTTTGCTCTACTCCTCGCTTGCATGCATTTGGTGTCGCGACTTGCTCTTGTCGATGACTTATTGACACAGCGCTTACTACTCACTCTGTTTGTTTCGGACTAGCTTGAACTAGCCAGTGAGCCTGCTCGAGCGCGAGACCAGTGAGGGTCTACTTTAATATCTGTTTTGCTAGTAATAGAGCTAACTAATAGACCTAATTTCATTAGATTCCACTTTGCCTTACTTTGAAAATAGTTTGCACATTCATATTCATTGTCCAGCTCTGCTATATTTTGGCATTGTCAAAGTTGAGCTACCTAATTGAGGCTCATGGAAGGTTTCACCAATATTTGTGCTCTACTAGAGTCACCGATACAATTTGATACTAGTCACACTTAGCGCTTATGTTTTGCCTGCTTACATCACTCTAGTTGTGCGCACTCGCCCAACACATCGATTGCCACTGCTATTCACTAGCTCAATGCTCCTCTATCGTCATTTATTTAAAAGAAAGAATATACAAAATTTGTTAGGCTTTTACTAGTTCGCTCTCTTTCTCAAATTAACTTGGAGCATGTATGTCGCGCCAGCTTTCATCGCTACTGTTTGTGCTGTCATGCTGGTGCCCGATTGTGAGAGAGAGTATTAGCTTTGTTGCCCTACCAAAGCAGATCGAGCGAGTGGTTGTGTCGCCCGTACTGCCCTGAGTGTGGCGAGCCATTTGACTGTTTACTGCGATGTGTTTGCCGAACACTTGGTGCAGTCTTGGCTAATAGGCGCCCTCTAAGCAGGCATGCCGCATCAATGCTACTGGTACCAGGCGTATCACCCGGTCCGGTTTTGCTGTGTCCGCGTCGCTAATTGGCAGTCTCACTCACAAGGTTGCTCGGCGCCTATTTGCATTGAGTCCCTGTGTGTGGCGTGTTGGGAGCTTGCCATGTGAGTGCTCACAGTTTTTTAAGCATCCATCTCAAGCTCAGCTTGTCATTGGCTGAGCTCAATACTCATTTGAGCTAGATTGCGCCAATTAGGCTCGATGATCGATGACAATGTCGCGCGTACAATCAACTTGCGAACTTCATTTCTATGGTATAGCTGCTGGTCTGCTCGCCACGCACCCATGGGACGCGCAACTCACCATTGAATGTTTCCTCTGAGAAGCACCAATTTCAATTGGTAAACTTTGGTTATGAATCACAAAGCTGGTTGATTGGCCCGTTCTGGCTTCACCCCACCATGCAGTGTGTTATGGTCCGTTGCTTTTGACCGATCTCTAGTCTGACTCAGATCGGCAACGTAATTGATTAGTGTCTATGAGCGAATATTTGTGTGTTTGATACAAACAACATTGGTGACGTATCGATGAAAAATTGTCTCCCAATGCTTGTCACACTGTGTACCACACATACACACCACAATTCTCGCTTTTATCTGAGTGTGGCTTCTGGAAAGTGTCATCGTCAAAATGAGCTTATTTATCTCCTTTCTTCAATTGTCTAGTTTCGATTTGAATTTCAATTTGTTATCGCTGACATTGGTAGATGATAAATCTATTGTTGAAGCAGTGGGATAGCACCGGTGTAGTGCGATCGATCTCGATGGTCATGCGGGAGGTTGGTTTTTGCAAGGCCCCGAATAACTGTCACTGGTGAGTATGATTGCTCACCAGCAATTATTCCACGACTCACTTCGATCGCCTTGCCACCCTTGTCTTTTGTTAATGGGGATGGATGGCGCGTGCGAGCAAGCGGATCACGATTCTCCCGCCTCGTTAGGTACTTTTACTAATGCTTCACTGGGTTGCATGGCACGCCAGATCAAAATGTAAATGCTTTTGCGTTCGAAGACGAGGTTCCAATCATAGGAAAGGCTTAAAGTGTGCATCCAGCGCCAAATTAAGCATTTCAAAGCCGGTTGGGTTGAGTGACGCCCACGCGTGCGCACCTTGCCCAACCACGGGAGCATTCAACGATCGAGCCGATGCTAATGATTTTTTTTGGTTTTGCGTGTCCGGACTGGGCGAACTTGGTTGCCGGTAACTTGCATAACTGGTGCTCAGTCGACTATTGCTTGCCAGATCGACGACGCGCTTCACCTAATCGATAGCTTTCACAATGATTGTCGAGACCGAATGAAGCGAGGCCGAAGACTCTTACCGAAGAGCCGAAAAACATTCATGGCAAGAGGTTGCAGACGTTTGGGTCTAGAAAAGTAATCTTGATATCAAATTACTCTTAATACCATGAACTGGTACACGAGCTATTGAAATTTTAGAAATTATTACATCTTACTATTAAAATTATATAAATAATATTATTATAGACTTTACATGCTTTCCCTGTATTGCACTTGGACTATGAGTCACAGTGTGACGCATTCAAATCAACCGCTGGTCAAGGTTTAGTTTAAACTCTCCTGCTGAGACCGCACAATAAGCTATGGACTTGTGTGTGCACTCTACACTATAAACTCAAGTGAAATTTTATTGCTATAGCAGTTAAATGTAAAATAAGTGAAATTTTACCAGCATATCTGTATCTGTCTCACGTTTTACCTTTTTAACAGATTTGAGTTTATAGTGTATTTCTGGTCACAAATAATGTCATGTGTTCATAAAAAACTTGGCTTTTCCTGATCCACTTTTTGTTTCATGTACAAGTGGTATTTTCGAACATGCCACCACGATGCAAAACTCAGTATTCTGTTCAACATAAACGCAAAGTGAAGAAAACTTGACGCCATCGTGCAAAATTTTGTATTTAATTTTGTATTTAAAATATAATATAAATGTTAAATTAAGTTTTTAGTGCTGCTCATGCGGCGAACGGCTAGTAAATACTAAGTTGCGCCAGCTCGCTCGTCACCGACTGCTTGTTTGGCCCACTGTTGTCCGTGCTTCTTCGATGACCAGACTCGTTGTGCCACCGAGCGTGATTTGCAATTGAAATTAGTTTCATTTGCTTTTGTACCCACCATTTCTACCTCTTTCTCGCTTTCTTCCTCTCCTCGCTTTCTCGGCTACTCTAGTTTTCCATCATTGGTGTAATGAAAGCGAATGTTGTACTCCATTATTGGGTCGTTAGAGTTTAAACCGGTCACCGGTTGGCGCTGCACACTGTCATTCGCTTTCTCCCTAATGAAACTTGCTGGACTTATCTGATGGCACTAGTGCAGTAGAGTGTGCTTAAGCAAGCTCAATGCTCGATCTCTCATCACCACGCCATTAGGTCTAATGTAATGGTGGCCGATCAGAGTGTAGTGTGCCAATCACACCGCCTCACTGGGCGCACGTTGTCCACTTGTCGCCTCCACCCTCCAATGTTAATTTGAATTTTAACTTAAGGAGTGATTTAATTTTATTATATATCGGTATTGACAAGCTACTCAGCGCCCAAGGACGACGTCCGGGCTGGCTTTTTCTTATCACCATTTTCGATCCTCATAATATTTGCCTTCTCTCCTTCCCCTCTTTTCGATTTTTCTGGCTTCCAGTGGCTTTGACTACTTTTGTTCTAGGGCGCCTTTGAATTCGCAAATGCTTAGATCGATACTTTAAAATGGAACACTGGTTTACTTTCGGCTCCACACTTGTCTTCTTTGCTGGTGCACTACACGGCCTCAATCTTTGAACTGCACTTCTCTTTTCTTCAATCATTCTCAATGCGCAATTCCGACTTGGAATTTTCGAGTTTCTCCAATGCTTGTTGTCACGACTGTTTTATTGGATTGGTCTGGGCTGGATGGGTTGGGCTGAGTTTGGATTGAGGAAGGCAAAACTCAGCTTAGTGCTAGACAGGATGGAAGTACTGCCGGTACTGCTCATTTCACTGATTTAGATCATATTCAAAGAACCTTTAAGAGAGCACATGGCTGACTTGAATGATCAACTAAAACCAATCATTTAAATGAGCGTTTTGTTATTAAATTTTTGCGAGATTTAACGTTCTCATTAGACAAGGATCTCAAAAATTCTGTATGTGTGATTAAATTCGGTGAATCTTTTTTTGCATTGTTTGCCTTCGAACACAATTAACTTGAACGAATTTTTTGTGAATGTTAGGTCTAATAGTTGATTGTATTAGCACTTGAGAGATTTTAAATTTTTTGCTTGACAGCATAGCGCAGTACTCATAGGAAGCCATAACTCAGTATCAATCAAAAGACACAGAATTGTCATAATTTTCGCGTTCGTTGACATGATCTGGACATTTTGGTACTTTTTACTTAGTTCTGAACGCTATCTGTGATGTTGGCCCACTAGTTTTGTTTCTCTTTCATCACTTCATCAACTTTGTGACTTGACTGATTTTATTAGAATTTAATAAATAATAATAATTGTTGGAATGAGTTGGAGAATTTAACTTGTCAGATTCAATTTAAACTCCTTGAACAAGGGTCTCATAAACCTGTTGTAATTGAGTGCATCTCTTGGTAACATGTCAGCATCGGTTGGTGGGGCGAAACACATCCTCCCAGCCGGCTTGCAGCACTACTCGCCACCATTCGCATTTAGTTTGGTTGCATTAATTTTTTATTTTATCACAGTAATTTAATTTTAGCCCTCCTTTGAGCCGTTTTCTTGCTGCGTTTCCTTGTTCGTGCTATTGCTTGCTCTCACGCTTGTTCTTTACTTTTTTCGCAGTATCTAAATTGATTAACGGCTCTTAGAAAGATCTGACATATTTGATAGAGTATATCTGGTCTGGTGCCCGGATCGGGCATTGTCTGTGAAGAAGAGAAGGATGCTTGCCGCTCGCTTCCTCTCTCACTTACTCGTGCTAATAGGCTTGATTCGGGATTAGATGGCAGCTTAAAATGATCGCTATCAGTGGAGATTAATAACGCACCACACGACGCACCGGGTGATCCAGCTGCCCGCTTCCACCTGATCCGGACATGTGGCACTGGCGGTGACGCACCTCCATCGATTGCCCTCATATCTTGTACTCTCTGCCTGATTGGCTTGGTCGATTGCGCACCAGGCTCTTGTTCTTGCGCCAGTTTTGACTTGAATCGATATCGCCTGGTGGTGCATTCTTGTCGTTAGGCCAAGTTTGTCCAAATTAGACCCTAAGTTGGTTCTGAGTTTATGCCGCGAGTGCCGTTGTCACTGGTAGTGTTGGTGCCACTTATGGAGAGGCACCGGTTTGTCTCGCATTGTCTAATTCTGGTGGCTACTCGGCTTCTCTACACAGTGCGCCCAGGCCACAGGGGGCAGAGAGTCAGTCGAACTTGATACCACAGGCGTTTTGTTTTTTCTTCTGTTGGCTTTCCCGCTGACCTACAGTCACTCGCCACGCAGTCTACGCGCCACCCTGGAACAAAGTGACATTGTTGTATTGATCGCATCGATATCATCCGATTGTTAGCTCAATAAACATTTGAGGGTAGAGAGGCGGAGAACGGTTGAAGAGCGTGCTGCTGTTCTAGTTGGTCTCTGTGCTCGTGTTTCTTCGATTGCTTTGCCGAGGGGTGGGGGCGAGTAGCGCGCTGATTTATTCGAGTTAATTGCTTCTTTTGTCCACTGCAGATTTGGTTGGCCGGCAGTCGAACCATTCACTATAGGCAAGACGATCCTCTGGTGGCCTGTCACTTCAACTATTGTGTTGCACATGTTCACCTATCTATAGAGAACTTCTATCTTTGATTTTCTATCCAGTTATTGAGACATTCAAACTAGTTACTTGTTTTTCGAAATTTACTGAGAATTTAACTGCCATTTATTGCGCAATGCATATCTTTGTTGTTGAATTTAAAAAAATTGAGAGTATTTTACTATTATTTGTAGAGTTAGTCTGTCTTGTTTGCTTGTTTGGAGAAAATGGCAAATGAGATTGCATTGGCTGGAAGTATGGTCTGGTGGTGGGTGCTTTGATTGCGTCTCGATGTTGGCCAGCGTGCCAACCATCCGAGGTGCATGCAAATCGGCCACACACAGCCTTGCTCTTAGTCTTTCTCGACAAATTCGTTTGGCTAATGCGGCGGTCGGGCGCCAGCGGAGCCCAGCATGATGGCTAGTTTGCTTTCTCAGTCAATGTAGCTATTCAAATGTGATTTCCTGGCTTTCTCTCACTCTTAGCTGAAGTCAGTGTTCTCCAGGAAATCGGTTTTTGGTTTAACCGTATTAGTTAGCTCAATCAGCAAAATGATTCGCGTAGAGTGGTGCGCAAGCAGAAGCATCGAGTCAACTTTACTTCTTGTTCTGCTCATTCAAATATTTAGCTTTTATCGTTATGTTCTCTATCTCTCACCAATTTTCGAAATGATATTTGACAAGATAAAATGTTTACTTTCACTCTTATGTGTCCTTGTTTACAATGTTTGTAGTAGGTCTTTGATGAAGATGTTATAATTCCTGACACTAATATGCATCCATTCCTGAGTGACCTGACTCATATATATGTTCATAGAAGGTGTCTGCGATTTTTCCCCTCATTCTTCTATGCAACTAGGTTCAACTACGCTAATTGCTTTTCTTATTATTTTCTACATTTTATGCTAAGGCATAAATATCACATGTGAATGAAGTGAGCCGAGTGGTGTCACTCATCGCGTGTAATTCGCGACATAGCTCGGTTTTCTCTTCTCGCAATCTGCTTCTGAATGTAGCATATGTACCAAGAGTGAACATGTTTGCAAACATGCTTTATTATCATACCAGAGTCATAAAAATCGTGCAGTGAAGTGGCGGGGTAGAGGAGTGGGCCCAAGTGGAGTTGAAACACGATAGTGGTGTGCTGCTCTCTTGCTTGCTCACTTGCTTCTATTTGTGTTTTGGATGAAAAACTACAATCTGCAAATTAAATAAATTTAAAGCACACCCAGACACCGAACGAGTTGGCCTGGCGTAACAATGGACGGACCATCTGTGACGACCGCAAGTCGCCACTCTTGAGAGGCGAGACGCACATGTGTCTCATGGCATCACTCACTTCGCTCTCTCTCTCTCTCTCTCTCTCTCTTTCTCTTCCCACGCCAGTTGCGAACAATCGGCTTCAATCGTTTTTAATAAATTTCGACTTCGACAGTGCCACCAGATGATGATTTATCGTGTCCGCGCGCGCTTCAATGGACTTAACTAACTCGCTCTCGATCCGATTTGCTATGGCGAGTCGATTACCAAAATGAACTAATTTCACTTGGTGTCGTGCCACTCGGTCTGCATGAAATATGAGACAGACTTGCTTCTAGCGATCATTTTCTTTCTTTCTCTTTTTTCTCTCCCTCCCTTTCTTTTCTTGATGACAGGTCAAGACAACTCTCGCTTTCAGCGTTTTACTGATCATACCATTTTTCGTATTGTTTTCGCCTTTCTCTCGTCTTGTTTACTCCTAGATTAATCGATCTTTCTCTTTCTCGATTGGTTTCTGGATTTGTTATTTTCTTCTTTCCTATCCACTTCTCTTCAACTCGATAGTGTATATATTATTTTATTTTGGCGAACAAAACTTAATTTTTGTCTGTGAGCTCGCACACATTCTCACACACACACACACACACACACACACACACACACACAGATACTTTATTCTTGGTCGGCGACGTGGGCGAAATCCAATAGTGTGTTAGCGAGTATTGGGGTGGCACAACAAAACAGAGGAGAGAGGTTGCTTGTTTGCACTAGGATTACCCCACAAAAGGACTCACTTGGCATACTTTCCGGTCACTAGCCAAGTGTGCCCGCTTCTCTACCACCTTAACTTTACCTCTGCTGGCCAGGTTTGATTGTTCTGAATTGAAATTCAATTTATTTTTTAATTGTATTTCGAGAAATATTTGATTGAAGAGATAGCAAAGAAGAAAAAGTGATTTAATTTCTTGCTAGTTTGGTCAAAACTAGTATACTTACAACTCTGATGATTGCAAATGCGTCATTGGTGGCATTCTAGTTGGACTCGTTATATATGTCAGTTTGATAGTGGGCTCTACTCTCTTATGTTTGCAACATAAATCATGGTTTTACTTTGGTTATATTTTAAACATATTATCCCATGCAGATCACTTTGGGGTTAAATGGGGTACAATTATCTTCCTCTTTTCTCTACTCTTGCCTTTTCGGAACACATCTCTCATTATCTTTCCCACGACCAATCTGCAATGATACTAATGCTTACTTTGTTTCTGAATTATTGTGTTTAAAAATTTGTAATTGTGCTTATTGAAAGGTCGGAACAATATTGTGTGTGAACAGACACACACACACACACACACACACACACACACACTAATTGTCGCTTAAGACTTAAGTTGGTCTTGTAGTTTGTAGCACATGATGGAGTCAGACCGTGCTTGGCTCACCAAGGATCATCGCACTTGTTCCCTTGCTTTGGTTGCTGTTGTGTTTTTGGCGGGGGGTAGACCTTACGGTTTCTCGAGTTGGCTCACGCTCCAACACTCGGCTCCGAGGCTCATTAGCTTTCTCGAGCGCGATACTCGTTTGGTGTCTGTTTCTTGCTAGCTCTGTGTGAACGTGTGTTCTCTATGCCGAGGGCTGGTCTGCTAAGAGCTTCTCGTTTCTCTGGCTGGCTGCTTGGATAGCTTTAATTGTAACATTAGACACATTGTATCGCGACGTGTGGAGAGCGTGCCGCACTCTTTCTCTCCTTGGCATGAGTCAATTTATTTAAATTTTTAAAATTACACACCAAGTCAAGCGGTATGTGTGATGGATGCTAATGTAGGGGGAGGGGGCGACCAGTTTGTGCAAACAAACCGAGTTCCAATGGGACTCATTGAAGTTACTCAATTCTCTCTCTCTCTCTCTCTCTCTCTCTCTCCCTCCTTCATTGTCGTTTGGACCACATGGCTCTTTTTGGTAGCTTGATTTATTGAATGGTTTAGCTTTTCTTTAAGTTTTATTACGTTTTGGAGACTTAATTATTGCTTGCACTGAAAGAACGCCATCGTGGTCGCCGTGGAGACGATCGCGAGAGTACGGGATGTCACTTCCCATGATTAATACATTAACAATGGCCCCATAGCAAAGCGTGGCACCTAGGTTCAACTCGAATAAGTCTGTTCATATCGATTGAAGCAAGATTGCACAAAACTGCCACCGTGAACTCGTCGAATGCTAATTCTTGTTGGTACTGGGTAGGACGACCAGTGGTGCAGTTGGTGACTGGCTGTGTGGCTTGGTGGTGCACTAGTGGTGTACAGTTCTACAGTGTTGCCGCCGCGTCAATCACCAGCTACCGACACCACACCAAAGCCTTGTATCTGGCCTCTCTGGACAGCTAACACCCAGCATTCCGGCCATTCCGTATTACTATTAATCGAGCCAAATAATTAAATTGTAATGAGATATTTGTTTTAGCTTGCTGCCACTGACTCTTGTTTCCAGACAAATTGATGAGACTGGAGGATTAGGTGGCTGGGTGGCAAGTGAGCAGCAGCGTACTCGTGGTGAAATTCTAAATTATGGTCGAGGAAAGAAGTAGCCACTGGCCAATGCATTGGGCAGTGTAGCAAAATGGCTTTGTTGCTGTGAAGATGTCACGCCATCCACGCTTGACATTCGCTGGTTACTGTGGTGTGAGGCGCTCGATCGATCTCATTCGCTTCATTGCACTCGCGTTGCAACAAACCTCACAGAGCCGATCGACATCATACCTAGGGATTTTCTTCCACTCACTCGATTTTTGTCATAAATTGAGTAGAGTGAGACCAACTTGAAGTTTGCAAAGCTTGCTTGATCTGGGGTTGCACAGTGGCAATAGCAATTAGCATGCCCGTGAGCTCGACTATCCAAACCTATCATTTTGTTTCATTCAGGGCGATGTCTGTCACAAGAAGTGCGCTCGCTTGTGGCCTACTTGACTAGTTCCTGCAACTCCCTGGCCACCTTTCTTTGAGTTTTCAATTATAGCTTTTTGGGCACTTATTTCTTTCGCTTTCATTGCTCGACATTTGGTCTCTGCCTATAAACTTTGTGAGGTGGCACTCAAGTGATTGGGGCTGTACTGCTGAAATAGTGTAAGTACAATAAGATACCTCTGACCAAATCTGATGAAACAAACTATTTAGGGAGAAAATCTAAACTCTAAATTGGAGTGTTTAATGTTGTTAATTTGATGATTTGCTTGCCTTTTCAAACTTGACATTGGGCCTCTGGGCATTGTACAGAACCGAGTTTCATTTCAAGTTTATTATTATACTTCTAAAATGGAAAAGAGTTTTTTCCTTGGAAAGGAAAAAAGAAATACCCCATTTTATGAAGGATTCTAAATGGTGTAAGCTTATTTTTATTTTTTCATATGAAAGAAACTTAATTATGACAGTGACAAATTCAATCATTGCGTCCAATAATTTTTAAACGAGTAGCTTTCATATGAAATTAGTAGAGTCTCTTATTCAAAATGACAGAGACTATTGAATAAAAGAATGACAAGGTTATTTAGTTAAAGGTGAAATAAAGCTTTCTCTCTCCCTCTATTTCTTTACAATGGATTACATCACGTTTTACCAATCTTTGTGTTCTGTGTCCAGACAGTTTTTAAAATTTATAAAGAGTTGCATCACTATAATGACACTACAGTTAATTCTGTTTGTGTATTAGTGCATGTTCGAATGCGCGCATGCTCTTTCCCTCTCCAGATTTTTCATCTTTATTTTTTTTTCAAGCTACCGCTCCATAATATTGTTACAATCTTTTTTAGGTTATACCAATGCCGCGTCACGACAAACTTTAGCCGTGGTAAAAGATAGAAATAAGTTTTGGTCATTTTGTGGATTTAAAATCCTTCATATGATTGAGTATCTCTTGTTTCTACATATTGAGGTTTCAACATTTTGATTTCTTTAATTCGGAGGGAACCCACTGTTAACAGTGTAGGACTTGTACATATTTTGTGCCAACAGTTTATTATTATTAGATTATAATTTGATTAGAGTACTTTACCAAGAAAAGTCACATTATTGTTTGAAACACATAGGTATTAACTTGGTTTGGTGGTTTTTCACAGGAAGGCATTTTGGGGGTTGGAATCTAATGATACAAGTCACTCCTCGGAGCTTGTTCTCTCTTTCTCCCCCTTTCTCCTATCAGGTTCTTCTGTCTCTGACTATGTGGCTGGTGTTTTAGGGAACTCACTGACATAGTTGATATGCTAATTAGACGGGCCAATTGATTTGCATTGATGATGTCGTGGTGCGCTACTGGCTAGCGAGTAGAGAGGGCTGCCAGGCCTCACCCTTGCAAGTACTGAGTGAAGCCTTAATGGCTCTGTCCGTGGCACGCTCGGTATGCAGCATGCGTCAATGTGCAGTCTTGTTGATTGGCCAGTAGTTCCTAGCTAACTACCACTGGCACCATTTTGACACTTGCCTTGAGACAAGTAGACAATTGACTAGTAACCAGACTCGGACACGCACCACTGTCAATGGTAGAAATGCAATCGGACATTGATGAAGCCAATCATAGTTGATAGTGCACATCTCTCCGCGGTAGGTCCATCTCTTGCTCTACTTACTGCCGCTGGTGTCATTAATTGGATTAGTAATGTCTGGCATTGGCTGACCAGTGACTACTTCTCACCAGTAACCTGGCTTTGCTTTGAGACAAGCATTGCATGTGGCGCGTCACTGCACTGTTTTTTCTTTATCTTGTCACTGTTAATTTGTTTTTTATTAATTTGTTTTTTAACTTCAAAAGTTTAAATGTGAAACAAATGCATCATATGATTGTTATAAGTTTAAGCTTGTGTAAAAATAAAAACAAGCTGTAGCAACCTAATTAAGTAGTCTAATTATGTGATTTATGGAGTCCAACAATCAAAGATGTTTGGAAATATCTATAGCACAATCTAACCAATAAAAAGTACCTCGCAACTATTATTATTTGTCTATTTTTACTGCGGTCCTTCATTGGTGACCCGGACGTGATGAACATGACCAACCCTTTTCTTTCGCCTTTTACTGATTGGAGGAAATACATTGAGGAGGAAGTGAAGCGCCGTCTTCAGCTATCACTCCAAGAGTTTCTTCTCGAACCACCTCCATGTTGCTGTAACCAGCCACTCATCAATTCGATTCCCGAAGCATCCCAACAAGTCGCTCGGTTCGAGTCCAAGAAAATCTCTTCTCAAAACTACTCACCGCTACAAGGTTCAAAACACACCTACAAGTGGCACACCGATCCTACTGACCAAATCTGCGACTACCACTACAACTGTGGACTAAACGCTCGCAACTGCCGCCAGCCATGCACTTTCCTGGCAAAGCCGGTCGAAACTGGAAGCATTGCACAAATCAGCGATGCTAAACAACCAGTCTTTCACATTACCCACTCGAAACGTCTTTTTGCGACTAATTAGTCAATATAAATGTTACAAATTATTGTAAGTTAATAGACTTGTATTTGTTTCTTTAGGTTCGTTTCTAAGAGTGTATGATCAATTGTGGAAAAACGCTGTGCCAACCCCATCTCGCTACTAGGTCATTGTTGCGCAGTTTTTCACTGCGCTGTGCACTACAATAAATTGCATGACTTGGATCGCTATCGCTACGACTTGCACTCGACGACCTTTCCACCCATTGCCGAGTATCGGGACGAGCCCGGCATAAGCAGAACTCCACATTTTTCCACAGTTTTCTACATGAGGAAATGTGGAGTTCGCGATTCGCGTTGCTTGTCTCTGCTTCGGCCTTATTGGCTATAATTGACTAGGCATGCGCCACCATCACAACAGTGAAGTGCAGTGAAGTCCTACCACAAGCGCACTGGCAGCATGGGCTGGAACTGTCGGGCAGAAGAGAGGACGGAGCGAGTAGGCATCGGGTCCGCTATTTCACCAGTGGTAGTAGGCTAACAATTGTCCACTCTGTGCTTGTAGATTGTCCCGAGCACTTGGCGCGATCATTGGTGCAGTGGATGATGAGCCACGCAGTTGACTGCAGCTGTGCCCAATCTTGGTGGTGGTCGTGGTAGGCACTCTTGCCAAGCAATTCTTCACTCGCTATGTTGCGTGCCCTCACCAGTCAGCGCGACCAGTGATCGACTCATTCGATGTATTCGCCTTTGCAGCGTCCCTCCATCTTTGGCCACACTCTATGCTAACCCACTTTCAATTGCATCTCGCTATATTTTCGCCATCTCTTGACTATCAATTATTAACACACTTTCAGCTTTTGGCACCGAGCTGGAGTGTCTCGAGTTTTTCCGTTTTATATTGACTGACTTGGATTAGCCGAAGTGGCTCTGCAAAGCCGCATTTGGTCTCAGATTTGATTCCACTCCTAGCTGTCTAATCGTCACGGTCATCACTGTCGTCGCGTTGCCACTCTATCGATTTGATTGACGAGTGCCACCACCACTAGTAAGACTTGAACACAGTGATCCGTGAGTCTATAGTTGCAAGTGCAAATTTGACTTTCTTCTGCTTCGACTTTTCGACTGGTTTCAACTTGTCTCATAGTTGGCATGAGGCACAGTGTCTGACTGGCGCTCCTAAACAGTTGTTGTTGCAATGGGTGTTGGGCCACGCAGTTGATGGCAGTGTCAATGGTGATAACCTATTGTTGCTTCTTCTGGATCGTCCTCGGCGTGTTCATTGTTCGTGCTTGAAGAACCAAATATCTATTGCTCACCTACCACTATTGCAAACATCGACACCCTCTGACCCATTGATTGACTTGGTGACTTAACTTGGTTTTGCAAAAATAACATCCGGTACATTGGTGGACCTGTACTACACATCGACTATGTGACAAAAATAATTAAATTCAACAAAAAATGATGGGCCGAGTGGAGTGGTGCTCGTCTCGTCTGTTTCGTGGCACGTGTCAGAAATGGGTGGCCCAACACTAGCCTGCCGCAGTGCCGCTAAGTGGCCCAATGAGACGACGCCGACGCCGAAGTCACTGTGCAAAACAGTGCAAAACTGTGTCACATACCATTCCGCTCGTCCCTCGATTTGGCCATTCACATTTACACCCCAAGCGATCCATTGCTCAAAAATCTTGTGCCTCGTCGTTGAGTGTTGCCTTGTCGGACACGCTCACGCTACTTCTCTCGACCGTTGCCCGATCCTGGACAGTGCAAGTGATTCGCACTGGAAGTGGTCAGGGTTGCCAGTGTTGATCGCCACCGAAGCTCACTCGTGCCTACGAACAGGAGCTGCGGCGGCGGCAGCGGCACTCTGTCCTACGGCGCATTCAATGGGCTGAACGACGGCGGTGTCTACGGCGGTACCAGGCCACTCAAGAGCTCAGCTATTTATAGACGAAGCGGGGGCGGCGGAGCACCTGGAGCATTTGGCTCGCGGCACCAAGGCGCCAGAGTGACTGCGTCAGTCAGAGTCACCGACAATCGACACGACCCAGTCACCTTTGACTTGCTTGGCTCAGCAATTGGCGATTCTGCCGACGGTGACTTCGTGACTTCGGACGGTGATGACCCAAGAGTAATCGGTGACTTTGTGACCAGCGGACGATGCAGTGGGGGCACTCATTCTTATCCACCCTACGGAGTAGCATCCTATGTGGCACGATCAGGTTCGTCGGGTGGCTCGCATCGGAGCAGCGGCACTTCGGTGCAACTATGTCGATGTCCGTCGGGCGGTCCCATCTTGCCGTCGGCCTCATCTTGCAGTCCGCCTGCCATGCTGCCGCCACCGCCCCCTCTGCCTTCCACACCGTTGCCTACCTCAATCTATTCGCGCCTTGTGCAATCGCTGCCATCCACGCCAAACGCCTCGCGCAAGCCCGTTTCACCAATGCGGCCTTCATTTTGCCACCAGCTGCCCCAACAGACGCACTTCGAGTCCGGTCAAGGGGGCAGTGGTCCCCTTCCTATGTTCAACACGGTGCCGCACAGTTCAGCACAGGGCAGAACAGTGCCGCACAGTTCAGAACAGTGCAGAACTCCACCGCGACGGGTAATGCAGTGTAATGCTACGGGCGTGCCACCCCCTCCACCTCACTACGGTCCCTTCGGTACACCGGCTTCTACCACCAGTGCCGCCCCAGGAGCTCCACTCATCTCCACCAACGAGAGTCCCGCCTCATTTCATCGAGCTGACAATCGGCCCTTGGACACCCCGGATCGAAGACCCCCACCGAAGAGTTTTGCCCGAGCTCTGCAGAATTGGGCCCGCGGCGGACGTCACCTTGACAATCGGGCTTCCTCGGATCACATCCCCCATAACCATCATCACGGATCGCAACCACTAATGAAGCTCTCCACACTAGTCATCGTGCTGCTTGCGTTTCTCATTATCGGCTTCATTGTACTCTCGCCCCTATTCCATTATCTCATGTGATAGCGGATTGAGACAGGCACTGGGTTGGCCTTGAAGCCCTCGAAGCCAGCCGGTCCTGTTTGACCGCGTTCTTCAGCCAGTTGCCTGGTGATCATTTTCACCGCTTTTCTAGCTTCTAAATCTGGACTCACTCGTCATTTAAATACTTTTCTAGACGATTTAGTATGAAACAAATGGCACCATCAGCACAGGAATGCTCTGGCATTGCGCAGCATTATTATGGCGCTTTCAGTCTTCTGTAATATATATATATGTATTTTTATACTTTTGTACATGCAGAACACACCAGGGTGGTGTGTTGACGTGGCGCGCACGTGCGAGTGGGCGGTTGTTGCTAGTCAAATGACGCGCTCTCTTTGCTTTTGTTGATCTGTTGCCAGTCTGCATGATGATTACTGTTATCCCCAAGCGTAACTAGCATCATTGTTGCTATTGTCTCCACTGTTGCTGCCAGCCTCGATTGCGCTATCTCGCTTCGTTATTCCTCACCCCCCTTGCTGGTGAACACTATCACGGCAAACAATCAACCCAGCGCAGAATTGTTATGTAAGCGTGCGCAGTGCTTACCTAGAATCAAGTTTGCTTTCAAGTTCAAATCGCCTACCAGTGATGTGAGAAATGAGCCAGAGACTTGCTAGACCACTAGGGCCACTTGTTCTCGTGACCTGCGAGTGATATTGGTAGGCCACGTCCCATCCCTTTGAGGCATATCCCAGGCCGATGCGCGCGCGGTCTGTTGCGGGCTCATGTGGCCCCAGTGCTGTCACATGCGTACACCACTAAACCACTACACCAATCGACCATCATCACTGTGGACACAGTCAATCTACTGTGAATACTCGTTTTCTCATTTTTTTTCTCAATTTCTATTCAAAGAATATTGTTATATGTACACTATGTCTCTTTCTCTTTCCCTCAACCGGAATAACTGTTACTAACTGTACCTTATTATTTTATTGTTAAATACTACTTTTACTCTGTTATCATCACTTGACTGCCTGATTCATTGGTGGTGGCATTTAATCGTTAATCGATTTGACTTTTCTCGGGGTTCTTGTGGAAGGATCAGAAAAATGGTTGGTGGTAATGGGGAAAACTATCTACTTTTTTAGTAGAAAGTATTCTCTCAGCTCTTCGACTCGGCTTGTTTGATTAGATGACACAGCGGGCCGCACGTCTTGCTGCCTTACTCTCTCTCTCTCTCTCTCCTTATCTGCTCTACCGAGTCTTCGTTCTTTCTTTCAGTAAACTGCAGTCGAAAATTGAATTCCACTCTGATGATACGCTGTTACCTTATGACAACGACACTTTCGATGATGTGATTTTATTAAAGTTTTAAAATTGAAATCCATTTTCTATTTTCTGCTTATTAAACCCGGGTTCGGGGGCGCGGCGCGACAGTGTGACAATTGGATGTGGCCGATGTTGGGTATGGCGAGGCCGGCTTGAGTCTACGAGGCCAATCGATTAATTGTCGCGACGCGCGCTCGTTCCCTTTTGAGCTGTGCCATTTCGATTGGCTAGCTTTGGCTCTACTTGGCGTACTGCTGCTGTCGACTTGAGTCCGGCGGTTCCCATTGTGCAGCACACGAATTTATCTTGTTCGGTGCCCTTCTTTCCTTGGCCAAGTGTCAGCCTGGGCATCGATTGCCGCTCTCACTGGCTCACTTTTCTGGTAAGCACTGGGTGCTGCTCGTTGGCGCACCGCGCCATTGGGCTCGAGCCTCGCCACCAGATAAATCACTGTCTCGCCTTAATGCACTGTGATGGGCCAATAATTAAGCTATCCAGCAGCTCTTTCTCCTTGCACATTCGTTTGCTTCGTTTTTTCTCCTGTCTCGTCGCTCCTCGCCGTCATCAAGGCTAATTCAATTCATCTTTGATTAGATTTCTCCACATGATTTCAAACCAAAAACTTTATGCGTGTTGCAGTTAGGAAACAATTGACCACTTCTCCTGGTGAACCACGGACATCGTCAAGTTTGACCTCTGACACTTAGAGCAATGTGTTGCCTTAATGATATATTACATAACACCTTGCTATTGTCGGGCTTCTACTGTTAAAGTTTTAACTATGTATTGCGCTAATAGTTGAGTAATGGAACAAATTCAATGCAACTTAACAATTTAACAAACTATAAAAAAATGAAAAAACGTCCTGAATTTATCCTACTTTTAATACTCTATTCTGGTGTTAAAATATATGAATATGTTACCTGCAAAATGCGAAATACCGGCAATTTTCGAAATTCCTAGGCAAAACGTTTTTCATATAAATGTTAAAAAATTACTTTTAAAATTTTATAGAGATTTTTTTTAAAGATAATTTAACTATTATTATGAACACCTACTTGAGTTGGCTGAATGTCGGTAAAAGATTTCAACTAGGCATGGTAGAGTGTTGGAGGTGACATTCTGTTTGAGTTGTGTGTGACACCAGTGCATTCTAAATGGTGTTCAGCGAAGCGCGTACTTTAGTGATTCGATTGCGTCTCGATCGTCTCCATCGAGTGGATTTATGTTTATGACGCTCCTCGCACCGATCGTTAAGTGTTAGGGTTCTTGTCATTTCTTATCCTAGTTTGCCCATTCTTTCTGCTGCTTATCGGTTTTTTAGTTTGTTTTTTCGTGATTTAAACGAAAATAATTTTTTAAAACTGGACTTTACTAACGTGTGTGCGTTGAGGAATTTAGTTAAAACTGCAATCATTTTTTGCTTCACTGCTATCCCGAGTGCTCTTGATGATTGTAGCGAATTGAATTTGATTTGCCATCAAAGCTATTGTTGTTGATTCAAGTGAGCGACGGCGGGTCGGTGACGACGTCTCGGTGGACATGGCAGTGGCACCAGTGCCCACCATTGGGCCATCACTCTCCTATCGCCACTCGGCCCTAATCACCATTATTGTCCAACACTGCCGTTCTCGAGCCAGCCTCTACGATATTGAACACAACATGCCATTCTCTTTTATTTATTCACCATCTTGACGACTTGATTCTCTCAGTCTGATTTTGCCTTTTTTCCTTCGCTTGCTTATCGCTCCAATCCCGGATCCCGGCATTTTGGACCCTAACAGACAACTCTGGGAGTTTGATTTGTCGACTCAATTATGGATTATTTGTCAAAGTGAAGAAGACTGATGCCTTTGGATGCGATAACGCTTTCATTCTGGCTTGGGTGAGTGGGATCGAGCAAGATACGATTCGAGTAGAAGAAATTGGCTTGCAAATTTGATTAATATTATATTGTCTTGTCTCGGCTTGGTGTTCTGGTTTGTGCAAACAGTTTTGAGTGGCGCGTGCCAGTCGATGCCTCACCTCACGCACTAGAGGCACGCATCGCGGCATTTGGCCAGAACTGCTGGTAATTGCACCATCACTGTTCAGATGGGAGTGTACCATCTTGGCCGTGATTCATCCAGAGAGCCATCGCCCATGTCATCGCGGTCTCTTTGGAATCCCGTTTTTAATTTCACAAGGAATTTTGTGCAAACATCTTTCTTTGATCTTGTCTGGCAATAGTATCTAAACAATGGCATGGATGCACCGATGCAAACTTGGCCGGCTGGTTTCCTTCTAAAGCATACCGCTGGTGCTCATCTAACTTGGCCCCGTTCTGGCTATCATTCTCGCCAACTTGGCGATGATGATGATGAATGTAAACAGTGGTGCTGCCGATGGATTATTCATCGCTCGCTTCTCGCCCGAATTGACTGCTATTGTGCCATCGTTGCCGGTCTCTGGTCGCAGCTCTGGCTCGTTTGTGGTTCGCGCGCGGCGTGCAAGCCAACCAAAGTGAGTGAGCGCTTGCCCATGATGATGGCAAACTGGCACTGCAGTGTTGATGACTGATTGTGCGGCTCCATTAGGCGGCTCGAAGTCCGCGTCTGGCGTGGCTTGCTGGCGCCCACTGCCAGCTTGTCTGTCTATCACAGTCAATATCAATTATGCGACTCACTTTGCCGAGCACCGACAACCTTTACTTCATTTTAGCGCCACACACACACAATCTGGGTGATTTGACTCTTTCTTCTCTACCTTCCTGTTTGACTTACTGCCGGTTGACACCGGACTGCCGGGCTCCAGGAGCTGCAGAAACCGAAGGCGTCGGACCGGCTCGTGGCTTCGGACCCATTAAGCTTCAATCATTGCGCTTCTCTCCTGCTCATATTGACTCATTCACGATCTCCGTTTCGCTCACCATTAGGCCGGCTCTTAATTAACTTAATGGATTAATTTGAATCTAGCACCCAGTCATCAGTTTCTTTGTTTCAACTGGCTTGTTTATGCTTGAGCTCGCTTGTCTTGGCCGAGTGCCACTACTTGCCTGGGTGTAAACTTGCTAAAAGGTTATATATGTGTTCCACTGCCAAATCTTTCTCGATTATGCATAGAGAAAAATTTTTGTTTACAAATTAATTTGATTCGTGATGCAAATGGAATTTTATTATATAACATAGTTAATTATTCATGTTCCAAGCATTTTGTAATGACAAATTAAGACATTATTGTGATTTTTATCTTTTTCATGTCATTTTGAGGTTATTTGGTTTACAAATTTAATTCAGTTTTTGTTTCAGGAAACAAAAACTTGTTATTGACATATTTTAGGAAAACATTAACCCTAAAATATATTTTTTGCAAAGATAGTGGTAGAGTGATGCGTTAAATGTCAAATGTACAAACGTGTCTTCTTGTTGCTATTCCCAAACGTGCTAAAGAACTTTCCGGCACGCTCGAGTTTATTCAATAACGTGCGGGGCATGTCCGTACTGAGTCTGCCGAGTACTGAAAATAGTTAACAATAGGATCGACATATTTTGATGGAAAATAGGTTAAATTTGAATTTTGAATTTGGTTCACTTGACTTGACTGTAGAATTGTGCATAGCTGTGGCTATGGTGGTGGTGGTGTGGGTAGTGGGAAGCTCGGCACACCACTATCAGTCAGCTAATGTTTCCTATGCTATGCTTTGTTTCTGCCAAGTCTTTTCGCTGTCTGCCTCTCTCCTAGCCGTCTCGTTGCCACACTATCCGCGGTGCTCTACGCGAATCTGACTCTTTGTTTGGAGAGCAAAATTTTGTTTCTTGAATCATTAATCATCACTGTCCCCTTGACTTAGGCCGAACAAATATTTCAATCTGGACTGTCGTGGGCGCCGTACGGTACCGGGCCCGATACATTGCCTTCACTGATTATTTACAGCTCTGTTTTTCTCACTCGCTGGCTTTCACTGGTTCTCATTCTCATGCTCGAGTCGGCAATCGAGCCAGTTATGGCACGCTCAATCGAATTCCAATGAATCGCTATCTATTCAAATGGCTCGCCACTCGCAGCAGTCGATAATGGCCCAATGGCGCCAGTCACCAACCAGTCCGCTTAGCCCGTTGGCGACTATTCTAGCGCTCATTCAACCGACCACTAGACGGCCCAGTGATGTTCTCTATTCTTCTTGAGTCTCTTTGCGCCTCAAGCACTTGATGAGCCAATTCTCCACGCTGGTTGCAATTAATTTTGCTTGCGCAAAGTGATTTGTTCCTGGTACCACTACCATTCTAACTGCACGGCATCGATATTTGGTAATGATTTATTTTCGACAACCCTCCGATTAGATTATTAACATTTAAGAGTTTAATTGTTCAACAAAGTGGAACATAGTGAGCGTAAGCATTTAGTGACACTAATTGTTGATGTCATCCGATGGTAGAGCTACATTAGGACTGACTCACGAGTTTCACTCGCTGCCCACTGGCCATCACAATTTATCATCACAATTTATGGTTTCGCGCGTTGCCTGGCTAACTTGCCCCTCTCCTTGCTTGTTCACTCACTAACTCTCTTTCTCCCTTTCTTTTTCTCCGCCAGTCGGTTCCTGGATCAGTCTTGAGAGCGAGTCTGTCTACCAGTAACTAGCTCAATTGGTCTTTGCAACTGTCGTTAATAATTTACGAGCTGCTGCTGGCCTGGCCATGCAGAGCCTACATGCGGGCTTCGCCGCGCACGCAACTTCTGCAGCGGATTAGCCTCGACAAAGCTCCTCCCAGGTGACTGCACTGCAACGCATCTCTTCATTGCATGCCACACTCACCTTTGCTCAGCTAAATCGCAACAATCTCGACACTACTCTTAATCTTCCTTCCAGTCTCTCACACTTAATTATATTGTTTTGATTCACCCCCAATGCCATCCACTCCCCTCTAACATCCAAGGATTGCTGGATCGTCTTCTCTCGCAATAGAGGTCACTTGCAGTTCTTTTCTACTGTTACATTAGTGATGGAATAGGCATTATTTAATTATGATTGATTTGGCTCTTGCACTGCCTTACTTTGCGGCCCTCACTTACACTTTCTGGTCAGTGATGACAGCGGAAAGCAGCGCCTTGATGATGGCTTAAGAAAGAGAGAGGCTCTGACAATTAGGATGTTGGCTTTCATCAGCCATTGTGTAGCCCCCTGATAATATGATAATACCGATTGATTTGGGCTGACTCAAAAGGTCATTTTGATTCGCCAACGGGCTAAGCGAGGGCATGCTTACGTCACTATTTTGGACAAAGTTGTGCTGACTACGCCAGTTTGGTACTCTTCTCTTTCTCTCATTCTTTATTTCCCGATCACTGTTACCATCTCAATTTGTCTTGAAACTTTTGGCCATCGTTATTGTCCTGTTATTATTATCAATCTCTTGATCGGGCTTCTACTTTTCCTTTTTTTCAGTGAATGTGGTGGTGGCACTTGACTTTATATTCACTCAATTCTTCACCTAATTGATTGCTCCTTGGAGAGTCTTTGGCGCTGCGAGCCATCCATTTATTAGCACTATCACTCTCTCAGCCATCGAGTCAATTGAGCTCGATTAAAACAGCACAACCGGCCAGTGGAGAGCTTGCGGACCTGAGCATTGAGCCAACCACAGTGGCCATTACTCACATCATGTTTTTTAGATCTAACAATTAATTTAGTCTTGAGTTTTAGCCAGGGTTGCGCTCGAGTCCAAACAAATCCATTGGCGATTTTAGCCATTGTTGCAGACTCGAGCGTACTCATGGTTTTAACTTTGTTCTTGCTCTTTTGGTTAAAAAATTACAGTGTTGCCTCAAGTTTTACTCTTCGAATTTACATAGAAAAGTGAAGCAAAGAGAGAAGTAAACAGTGTTC
>WURS02164044.1:0-21349 GCA_011762765.2 Rhinocypha anisoptera
GTTTCTACTAGGGGCAATGCATATTATATATGCATTGCCCCTCGTAGAAACTACCTGATGATGACGTGCAACATTAAAACCCAGGTCGTGTTGCAAATAAAAATCTTTTCTCTGGAATTACCAAGTGTTTTCTTCGCACCGATATAATGAAAAATACGTTGGTGTAGAGGACGGCAGATTGTTATTGTTAAATAGATTGGAGTCTCAAAAGTTTCAATAGATAAGTTACAAAAATATAATGTTCCTAAAATATAAGTTTCCCAAAATATACAAATTTCCAAAATTATAATTACACAAGATCAGAAGTGCAAGTTTGTAACCAACAAGGTTTAGATATTCTACAATATCATCATTTTCAACCCAATCCAACCCAACTCAGGTTAAGCAATATATTGCAGACGGGGAAAGGCCATTGCAACTTGAAATATTTTAATTTAGAACTAGAATGACAATTTACTTTACATGTTGCTAGGAGATGAAAAATAATTTCCGGGAAAAGAAACTTCATAGAAAAAATTTTTTTGAACTTCAGAATTGGAATAAATATTTTGGAACTTTTGTCCCCTTACTGCTAAATGCACAAATGCAGGTAGATTGGTCCAGGTGACACAAAAAATCATAGACATTACAAAAACATCGCCTTTCCATAATATTGTAATGAAACATATCAACACTGATCTCCACGAGATCATTCACCATACAAGGCTTTTAATGGAAGCCTAATAAAAGCTTGAAGTCCCCCGTTAGATAGGACCTGTAAGTGTTATTTGAATATGAATTTCTGGTATGCATTGAATTTTCTGAAATTGTTTCTCTTTTCCTGAAGTCAGTGGGGACCAAAGCTATATATGGTTCCATGAACAGAAATATTGTGCTTAGAATCAAAGGAGCATTTACATAGCATCCCATTGTATTTATGGGCGTTTTGAGATCTAATTTTCAAAATGGCCTCAAGAAAATTAAGTTTTAAATTCCTGGCAAAAATTTATGCTATAAGTGGTGCCATCTAAGCTGTTCCCATCAACCATTCCATCATGTATTGTATAGTTCATCACCATTGGTGTTGTCATATTTTTTCTCATTTCCCATTAGAAAATGACAATTATTTGTGCCAAATTAACACGCTTCTTCAATGAGGCGAATCTAAACATTAATAATGAACATACATCTATCTCATGGAACTGTTTAGCCTTCGATCAACATGTTTCAGATGACTCCTGAAATGTGTCCAACTTGCATAAATATTAATTTTTGGAAAATGTTAATACCTTGTCTTTTCAATAATCATCATTCATTGCAGTGTTTGATGCTTCGGCCAAGTTTCCCACCGGCATCCTTCACGGATCAACCCTGGAGGCTGGAAACTTTGATGAATGCATTTCTCTGCAAAGCACCAAGGACATGCACCCAATGAGTGCCAAATATTGCCTGACATCAGTCCGACTGCGTCTTCCTGCCACCCTGGAGTCTGCCTATGGTCAGGATCAACTGTTCTGGCACAAGATTAGGGTAATCCCTTTAATACTTTTGAAAATTCACATTATAAATGATTTCAAGGATGTTAAGCTGGTTAGTTTTATGAGTCAACAATGGCAAACAAGCAATACATTCATCAGACAGCAATGAATGACTAGCAGGCGAAGATGTAATCATTCCAGAATATTCAGTAAATATGATAGAAAAAAAATCATACCACTTCTAAATGATTTTCAAGAAAATAAAAAGTTCATTCATGATTCAGAAATGTACTACTATATGATAACCATTGATCCTTTTGGAGGCCAGCAGGTGGCAGGATCTATTGGCCCTAGGGGTATGTGTGAAAAGTGCCATTGGCTGATCTATTGGCCCAATTTTTAGTTTAATAAATATGTTTTTATTAAATTGTTTAGGAGATAAAAAAATAAATAAAATCTTTTACTTATCTTAAAAGTGTTTGGAGTATAAATAAAAAATATGACATCAACAAATTTATATTAATATGTACTATATATATATATATATAAATGTGTAAAGCAACAAATACACAAAAAAGCCCTGGCATTTTTCGCACATACTAGGTGATAGGGGCTGGCACTAAAAGGGTTAAGCATTAATGAGATGAGTATATTTTATTAATTTCCTCACATGCATTCAAACTCATGATCAAATGTTAAGAGATGGAGAAGATTATTTTTATGTGACAGAAGAGATATCTATCAAACATATAAAAACATATAAATACACTAACTCTGAGACTGCTTCATTTTGAACAAAGGAGAAAGGAGTTGTATAACAGGTTGTTTAACCACAAACACACATGTGCATACATACTTGCTTCTTTCTTTTCAGAACTCCACTCTGCGCCCATCTCACAGACGGCGTGACCTTCTGATGTGGGGACTCTGCATCCCATCGTCCTGCTCTGCACTGGATCTCCAGGCTCACTTGCAGCACGCTCTGGAACCACTGGCGGCAAGCATAGGGGGATTGCCAGAGGTCGGATCAGACGTCGATCAACTGGAGGGCCCAACGATATCGGTGATGGTGGAGGAGTCGCAGTGCCAAAGGAGCGACACCGATGGACCAAAGTCATCGTCCAGGCCACTGAGCAAGGGAGAGATTGTTGTGGGGTTTGTATCTGGGATATTTTATTTGTATCTGAGCAAATAGTTTTTTATTCATTAGAAAACTCATATCACAACATCATGGATAACCAAAATGGCAGATACTTTGTGAAGAATAGAGCATTTAACAATGGTCTTGTGGTTCATAATTCTACATTGGATCTTTTAAGCATTCTTAGATTTTGCACAAAAACTGGCTACGAGAATGTATATGAATAGAAGGATAAAAGTAATTATTTGATCAAAGATAAATATTTTGGGAAAATTAGTTCGTTATATTGGAGGGAAAATTGTATATATGTACTGAGATTTTATAATGTATCATACATAAGGTTTTACTATAGGCAACATTAAAAAATATAAAAAAATTAATGAGTAAAAAATATATGCCTTCCTAAATATCAATCATCCAAGCCAGTATTAACAGACAAATTTTCATTAACGTGTAGTATTTTCAATGACAATATGATTGACATTATATTGCATGAGGTGTAAAAAACTAAATATTTTTACCTCATACTTGAGCATAACTTCACGTAAATAATAAAAATTTTTAGAGAGCTAGGACTGTGATGAGGCAATGGGCAGTTAGCAAAAACACACAGTGATTTAATAATTCAATTTCAGGAAGGTTTAAATAATCAGAGACTCGAAAAGTTTTCATTTGTATGTAAAAGAAAAAACTTAATTAGTGCAATCAGCATCCTCTTTTGCCATTAAGACACTATAACACAACTGGATAATTGGTGTTCACAACAGGTTAATACCTCGATTGCCAAGTTTTGAGTTTCAGATCCTCCATTGTCATCTTAATGATCTAGTAGAAATCCAGTTTTAAAAAAGGTTTTGATTTATTGTAGATTCCTTATTTACTTTTTGTGTTTAACACTGACTGCTATCTTTTTTCATGGCCATGCAACTGTACAAACAGGAGTGTCTTTGCAATAGCAGCCCTTTTAGTTATTGCCGGAACTGGATATGATGTATTCCAGAGGGCTCTTGGCAGCAAGGAAAATGAATTCAAGAAGAAGGGTAAGCACATATCTAGCATCACATAATGGGGTATATCCTAACAATTTGAATGAAACATGATATAGCCTCAAAGTATTGAATAAATTACAGACAGCCAACAGTATGCCTTCAGAAGTGCTAACTCCATTGATATTTCATGATTGTGCCTTGTGAGTTTGTCCTTAGCAACGTAAACAGATTCATTCTAAGGCATACAGAGAGACAATCATCACCATATTGTATTTTTTTATAAAATGATTAGGATACAACCCATGAATGATATGGTTTTGCATGGATACATTTTTTAAGGAAACAATCTCTAGGTACCAGACTGTTTGCTATTTTGAGTCATGAAATTTACTGAAATGAAAATGCTTAATCTACTCTTAACTTGAGAAAGGTAGGGAAGTGTTTCTACCCCAAGAATTCACTTAGCAGTCTCTTGGTTGGTTTAACAAATATTTTGAGATTCTCATAAAATAATAGTATTAATATTTATAATCAAAATAAGCATAATTAAATTACTTCACTTCTTCCTGTAGAGGTTTCTTTAACACTCATAGTCATAACATGTGTCATTTCTAATGCTCTTCATAGTTTATATGTATGGTTTAACCTTTCATCCACACATCCCACTAGGGAAAAAATATATAATCGCTGGAAGACTAAGGCATGTTCATAATGTAGAATTCAATTTTCCAACATTAATGCAGTTTCTACTGTGATGGCATTAATATTTTTTACAATCCAATTTAAGTAAATTGTATCCATAAGGGTGGGATCATAACTGAATTGTTCTACCCAATCAACATAAAACTAACAGAAGTCCAATTAAGTTAAATTGTAGTGTCATAAAAACATTTTGTGAGTTGAGATAATGTTGATGAAACGTTAACTCAAAAAGAATTTTACTGTGTACATACCTGCACTGATAATTATAAATACATACAAGTATGAAGATTATGTAACCCAATTGAAGTCAAGGATTTTGAGTTTCATTGTAAGACAAAGTCCCTTTTCTTCAGAAGTCTGGAAGGGAAAAAACACATTTTCTCAGTATGTTACACAAATATAGTATGAATGATTTAGATGCTTGTGTACTCACATACATCCTTTCCCAAAATATCTAAAACTACTATTTATATTATAATAAGTTTTCAGGAGCTTGAAGAAATAACGACTTGGGAAATAAGAATTATAAATATTTAATTCTTAATAGTCTTGTGAAAGATTATGATAGCTCATTAGGTGGAGAACTGGGAAACCGTTAATATGGGGTTTAAATTCAAAACTAAGTGACACTTTCAGATACCTCCAGTTTAATGCAAGTTGAGTGATTTTCTGGGTACATATTTGGTCTTTTTGGTTAACCAGTGATAGCCTAAGGAAATAAATACCCTTGATATGTAAATTATTATGTATGCTATTAGAGTTATCAAGCTGATCTTTTGGTCAAAAATGTTTATTTCTTAAAAACCTTTTATCCCTTGAATATTTTGCTGAAATTAAAATATCTGACTCTTATGCATGACTCTAGCAATACTCGGTTTTCAAATAGGTGCACAGTGTTTGAGAGTATGGTTTCTATCTTAAAATCAATTTCTCCTTGTTTAGTCTTAATTAGGCCTATTTTTCGGATGCAGTGGATGGAGAAATAGCCAATGTGGAGGAGAAAAGTTGGGATTATTAGTTGATAATGATGTTGAAATTTGTCAGTATGTCAGAAATTTGTTATACATATTTCCTTCTTTGAAGGATCTGTTATGTTCTCATTTCCTTACATAATGAAAGTTTAGTCCAGTTAAATCATGGAGAATGGTGTTATGAGAAATATTATTGAAAATGCTGTGTAAATTCACTATTCATATAAATAGTTCCAAAGAATCTATTTAAACACTCATCTAAGACATGGATTCCTGATTACAATTTCAGGATGACACACCAAATTCAAATAAGTTCCATCACTAAGTTCTTGAATATTTCTTTCCACAGGCATGGGAGAAAAATTCATACTCTGTTTTTCTGCGTACGCCAATGGATTGAAAGTTTTTGAGGATGAGCCAAGTGATAATCCACTTCAATTTCTCAATGGAGCCAAGTTCTATTCCATCTGCTTAATCATCATGGGCCATCGAATATTTTTTACATTAGGAGGACCAATAATGAACAGTCAATATGTTGAGCAGGTATGGGTTGCTTGAAAAGTTATCATCCATAATAAATGAACTAAAGTGATCATTACTAAATGGCATTGAATGTACATATTACAATAACTCCAATTGTGATGACAATTTTGTGAATTACAAAATATTGTGAAGATATATTTTGATATTTGTGAATAATAATATTTCATTAAATATGTAATAACTTTTTGTAAAATTCAGGCTATTGATAACTAATTCATTGAAGTTTTACCTGGTTGTAACAAATATTTACTATGCTTTCACACTTATACTTTTCTCTTCACAAAATCTAAACTTTTAAGGAAAGAGCGAAAAACCTTATTTATGCTGACGGGTTCCATCACATCCTTTCTCTTATTACAGTTCTATGAGAGTTTTGAGGTTGTTATCCTCCTTGGAGGAACCATTGTTGTGGATACCTTCTTCACCATCAGCGGTTGTCTGCTCAGTTTCTTGATTCTCACAGAATACAAAAAACACAAATCTCGACTCTCTATACCAATCCTGTACATCAACAGATTCATACGGTAAGCTGTTTTTTTTTATTCTTCATGCTGATTAATGAGTTTCTCACATTAATCATCCAGTCATGGTTGAAATTAGAGAAATGCATCATTGCAATTCATTTTAATATTATAATAATAATTCAGACAATAATATATAGCAGGTAAATTTTGACATAGGGTATTAAGCAATTATGTAAAAAAAGTCACATGGTTGCTTATCACCTAACCTTGCAATTCTTCCAATATCCACTTATTAATTCAGTTGACAGTATTGGGAATGCCAAATTTAACCCTTTGAGTACTAACTTGCATCACCTGGAATATGTGAAAAATGCCAGGGACTTTTTTTTACATGTTTCCACGTTTGCAGATATAAATATATATGTACATAAAATCTAATATCAATGCAATTAAATCAGTTTTTTGTTTATGCTGCAAACTCTTAACGGGTACATAAAATTATTTGTTTATGTTTTTTTTATCTCCTTTACAGTTTAAGAAAAGTAATTTGTTAAAAAAAATAGAGCCAGTAGCTCAGCCTGTGGCATTTTTCACACATACACCAAGGTTAATAAAATTTAGGGTTTGGTCTGGTAAAATTGTATTTAATATGGAATTAACCACCATCTATCTTGTCTCTACAGCCTCACTCCACTTTACATGGCTGTGGTAGGATTGTATGCAACTCTCTTGCCAAGGATAGCCTCGGGCCCCATGTGGCCAAAGAAGATAATGCTGGAAAGCGACCGATGCTCAAATAACTGGTGGACTAACCTCCTGTACATCAATTCCTTTGTTTTACCAGAAAAGATGGTAATTACCACAAACCTACAATAAATAAACTATGGAGCTATGCATGATCAGAATAGGGGCTTAAATCAGTAACTTAAAGAGTATTAACTATTATGTCTTTACATATTCACATATTCAACTAAATAAAACTTATTGATGCAAAATAAAACCTTAGTAATTCCACATAAAAGATTTTTATTTTCAATATGATCTAGGTTTAAATGTTGCATGTTATCATCAGGTGACATATGTCATGTAGGAAACTTGTAAGACCTAGGTTGTGTTAAAAATGTAAATCTTTTCTGTAGAGTCACCAGGTGTTTTCTTCATCAATAAGCAGAACAAATTCCACCAAGTTAAACCTGAGACAACAAATTTAAAAGAAAACTGTTAACAGGACACATCTTGGTTAAATAAGCATGCAAAATTTACTTATTTTACTGGCCATCCAATAAAATATGTGGAATGTTACAATATCCATTCAATAATAGTGAAAAGATAAAATGTTATAGTCACTTTTCTGCTCCTTAGGTGAGGAAAAAATCTCACGTATCTAAAATGCCTATAAATACAATGCTATTCCAGAGAAACAAATTATAATATTTGGTAACCTCTTTCCTTTAGGAAATATCCTCAAAATTATATAATAGAATAAAAATTGGGGTTTCTGATCACAATTAACCTTTAACTTCGGTAAATCATTCATTGATGCAAAAAAAAAAGAATAAATATATGTATGTAAAACAACCATTTGTTTATAGTAGTGAGTTGTAAATAATGTAATTTGGTTGGTAGGAAATTTGTAAACATGTCATTTGACATGTGCCCTATAGTGAGTCTATATCTATAGGAATTTGTTTACAGAGAAAGTTGCCATGTATGCAATATTCTCATCACAAATCAAGTCTTCAGCCTGATCAATTACATGGAGCCATCTGATTAATGTAAAAGGAAATTCTCTTTGCAAAAATAGTTCATGAAATATATTCTCCTTGAGAACTTCAGGGAACCAACAAAATTCTTTTTCATCACTTAATTTTCAAGGCACTTTTGGAAGGAAGGGCACTCATGAGGTCCTTTGCTAAAAAAATTATTATCTCTCAATAGAGAGATAATAAATTGTTCTCAATTCAGAGATGTATGATATTCTTTCCTCCTACTTTTGGTAACAATATGCAGATTTAGACCCATGGTGGCATTAATACTTTAAAACTATAGCTTTATAACTTATTGGAGAAGCATGGTGTAAGAAGGGTATTTTAAACCTGTTGTGAACAATACAAAAACAAATCTAAACCACTTCAGGAATAATAGTAACTCTTACCAATATCCCACTTCAATTACAGTGCATGCTTCAATCATGGTACCTATCCAGTGATATGCAGCTGTTTGTGATAGGAGCACCAGTGGCCCTGCTGTTGGCTAAGCGACCTAATCTTGGAAAGATTGTTCTTAGTGTATTCCTCATAGTCTCATCTCTGCTGCCCTTTATACTAACTTATGTATTGAGGTTGGAGCCAATCTTCCCAGTTTACATGGAGTAAGTATAATAGCAAATTCAATCAAACATATTAATTTTTTTATGCAGGGATTTTTCTTAAATTGTCTTCAACTAAGGGCTGGCCAAGTTAACCTCATTATTCCATTTAACTTTGAATGTATTACTTTAATGAATTATTACCAGTGAACTATAACTTATTAATTGCAATGAAAATGAGGAAAAATGAAATTGGTAATTTGGATACATGTTTGATTGTCAAACAATTTGAATCTCAAATGTAAGTTTTTTCTTTTGCTACAAGAAAGTAGTCTAATGTTAATACATATTCTCTATTCTGTTGAAAGTTTAACTGTGATTAAAAATTTTTTATGAATTCACAATTTATCCAATATGAAAAATTCTGCCTAACGAATACAATACCTCACATACCCAATGAAATTAAAATATACATGCTATTAAAACTCAACATAAAATGTCTCCATAATGGAACTTATAAACAGAAACAGAGACTATGAAGATATTTATCATCACATTTATTTTACCAAGTGAAATATTTGTTGTGACTTGTAAACCAGTTTGCCTATCAATATTTGACAAAACTTATGAACAATGCCAAAAGAATACTGTTATATAATAATAAATTTAATTCCTCTCAATAAATACTTCCTGTCATATCAAGCATAATATGCACTTTTTTCTTAGATATATCCATTTTACTCAATATACCTCCAATAATATTCTACCATTACCCTCTAATACCGTTTGGAGACCTACCAACAAAATTTACCTTTATGTGATGCTATTGAAACTGTGCTCAAGTGAATGCTGTCATAGTAATTTGTTTTCAAGTGAATCAGCTATTTTTGTGCATGACCAATCTGAGCATTATATTTCTTTCCTAATCATGTATATACATACATATATCATATGAATAATAATTCAATTTGTTTATGAATCAAGGTATAAATGAATCTAAAAAATTATTAACCCTTTCACACCGAACGACCGCTATACGTATTGGATCTCTCCAGTATAGAAGACCTTTTTTTGGTTATTTTTGTCACACACACTGTATGCAGGAACTGCATACCAATTTAGGGCTCCGGCACAAAAAGGTTAATTTTTAAAAACACAATTTTACAGAACTGTGAAGGATCTTCTGGCAAATGAAGCATACCTGACAACCTATGTCCCAACATACATGCGAGCTGCACCGTATTTCATCGGAATGTGGACCGGCTACATCATTTTCGATCGTCGGGCACGCCAAGTTTCCATCTCAGCAGTAAGTACCACTCCTGAGTATTTCTGAGCTTGTTTTTAATGATGCACTTACTTATACTGAGATTTATGATAAATGGGCTAAGGATTCTTGGTGATTTTCAATTCGATACACAGTCAAAGTAGGAAACCAATTTGATAATTCTTTCATATTAATTTTTTTAACCGTCTGATGGACCTTCAGATCATATGTTAGCCAGTTATACTTTTGCAAAATGTTAAATGGGATCTATACATCTAACATTTGGCTATAGATCAATTAATCATTATTGGAAAAACAGAATTTATTTAGCTTTAATAGTTGAGACCAACTTCTAACTCTTTCTCTTTATGTTGAATACATCGTACTGTATTGCATTTTTTGCTCCCACCACATGTTCTTGTGTTTTATGTGTATGATTTGAGCTATTCTTGACAAGATTATTTCCACAAAAGTTGGCTGAATGATCAGTACACATCATTATTATTATTATAAGCAAGAGAAATATTTTAGAGGGACATAGTTATATAATCATGTTTATGATTAAAATGCTTGTATTTTTACAGAGAACTGCAGTCATAGGTTACGTCTTATGTACTACTGCCATGATGGCACCTATATGCATATCATGGATTTTCTACACATCAGCATGGACGTACAACCCACTGTTATCAGCACTTTATGCCTCCCTCCACCGAATTAGTTGGTCTGGAGGCATTGCATGGGGAATATATGCTCTGACTACAGAATATGGATGTAAGAACTTTTTTAAGTGGCTCTTGTTCAATATGGTGGTGATGTTCAATATAGAGGAGCAAAATAATATTTCAAATATCTTTCAGTCCTTTGTTTTAGATGAAAATACAGCTTATAACTATGGAGAAGATGTCAATATGAGGATCAATATCATATTTGCAATAACTTTCAAACTATTGACTTAGACAAAAATAAAACATACAGATAGTTGAATTTCTTTTGTGATTTCTTCATATGTGATTATATTTCGCCAAGTTTTCTCTTATAGTCTAAAACACTTTAAGATTATCTCTTTTGGCTGTCCTTAAAGTTTTCTGTGCCTTCCTCAATATTTTTTTATCATTTTGAAGTATCATTGTTACAGTCAAATTCTTTGTGGCTTTTGAGTTTAATTAACTTAGCTATTCCAAAAAAATAAGATGCACACAAATCATCATAATGTTAACAATATTGGTCTAATATTTTTTTTCACAGGGCTCTTTGGAAGATTTTTCGGTTGGAACAGGGTGTTTCCCCTAGGCAGGCTTACTTATTCAGCATTCCTTGTGCATTGCGGTCTCCAGCTCATAGATGTTGCAAGTCTGCGGGCTCCTCTGTACCTAAGCATTTACAAGATGGTAGGTCATCTGCCATTGTTGAAACCTTTCTTAAATTTGTCACTCAACAATAGAGCTGTGTTTACTAATGACTTTTCCCTTTCAAACTTCCAGACCCTTAGTGTGATGGCTGACACGATATTATCATTTCTGCTTGGGTTTGCTCTGTCTTTGTTATTTGAAGCACCGATTCTCAGTTTGCAGAGACTGATGCTTCAATCAAGTAAGTACATCACTGATTAACAGCATGCCAATGCTGCAGTAGCAGTTGTCTTAAAGTTGTTGGGTTCCAATTACAGTATAACCTCCCAAGTTTGCCACCTCTCTTAAGTCTACTACTTTTAACAAGAACCAGCATAACATATAGCATATAAACGCACATCTATTTGTTGGCCACTGTCCATCAGAACTGTGAGTGGCCAACATAGAGAGGCTTTATTCAAGCAGCCTCCAGAAGGCTGGCAGTTTCCAAAAGCAAACTTTTAACCTGTTGCTTCAAGTAATAAGTCAACTCCTTCATGAAATTATGATTACAGATATCATTTCAAACATGTTTAACCCTTTAGCTGTGGAAAACAGACACCTTGTTTTCTTGGTCAACTGTGGAGAAAACACATACATATGCACATACACATTGTACATGTTGCCACCAGATTTGTATCCTCTCTGAATTTTTTGTCCTGATCTTTTTAAAAAAAGTCTTAATGACCAAACTTAATATTTTCCCACAATAGGGGAATAGGGTCCCACTTTCCAGTGTCATCTGGGAAGGGTCATGCCCCTCGGATGAAACTGACAACTGCATTTCCTTTTGTGAAATTCTTTCCTGAACCTTCCTAGAAATATACCTCAGGGTTTAAATATGATGTGCAAGATATGAATCAAGTAATTTGCATACAGATCAGTATCAAATGAATCAAAAATTATAAAGGAAATTAAATCTGGAGTGACCACATTTGGATGTATTTCCGTATGAAATATTTCCAATAGAATCTTTACTACCCCACCCAGAGGAAAAAAGATAATGCATATTATGACAGTCATCCCTGATTACAAGGATCTGCTACCTGCTATAAATCCCCCCCTTCCCCCCAACCACTATACATGGACATAGCGAGGCTGTCTCGGCTAAAGGGTTAAACATCACACATAAATGGTACATTTTATGTTTTAAAAGATTTGGATGACTGATAAAAAGAGTTGCTTTCCAGGTAAAGTAAAGAGGGAGGCAGATGAGGGCATGACTCCTGTGGTGACAGAATCAGGAAAGAGAGACCCCCTTGCTTTCCCTTCACCTCCCTACACCTTTGGCCAGCAAGACAACACTGCGTACGTGCACGATGAGAATCAAGATGTTCACCTTTAAATCATTTCATGAAGATGACCAAGTACGTGGTTGAGTCATTATCCCTGCTCAATAGGCTGTGCACCTTTGTTCTTTGTGCTACGACCAATGACCGGCCGTGTTGACGTGAACGAACCATGTGGCGATCCACTCTTGTTTGAGCAGTGTTCATACTCATTTGATCCTATGGGTGTGTATATATATACATCTATATTTATCTCCATGAGTGGATGCAGTAGTGACTGAAAGTGCAGGGAACCGAAATGTGTGTTCCCTTTCGGAATAAGTCTACTGAAAAGTTACCTGAATGGATGCTCGACTTTTGGTTGTGGATGATTCAATTTTGGTAGTGGAAGTCAAGAAGAGTGATTGGTGAGGACAAGTGGGACGTTTTACCATAAAGACTGAAAAATTCCTGATGTATTTCAGATCCTTCGAAAGTGCAGCAAAGTGCTCTAATCCAAACAAATGAACTGGAATCCAGTCAAATGTAAATATGAAATGGAAGGATAAGGACATGATTATATCAGACTAACAATTAATATGATATGTGATATTTATAGAGGCTTGTTACTCAGAATCCAAAGAGATTTCTGAGGTATATGTGGGTGGTTTTGAAAACTCCTTGCAAAATAATAAAAGCTACTTATGTTAATGTTAAAGTAGTTATTTTTAATTTTTTTTTTCAAAATATGAAAAACTTACTGCTGGTTACTTATGATTTTTGTAGTTACTACTCATTTCACACTGCCTGATTGACAATAACCTCTATACTCATCTTTTTGACTACATACAGAGATTTCAAACCACCCACATATACGACCATTTTTACGTGACACATATTTGCTTTAAGACAAAAAGACTTCTTGCAATACTGTGAACACTGAGGATGTCCTCAGTCACTATAGTATTTGATTTTTTTTTAGTTATAAGATAATTATAGTATATTGAGTTATATTTTGACTGCTAATACTATACTTCAAATATATGAAAAAAATAAGAAAAGACTTTTGTGGATATTATGTAACATCTAATAAAATTTCTGCAGGAAACAGATTTACATTGTATGTAAGTATATTTTGTTCTTTTTATTTCTTTGTCCCATCAAATCTCTAACCTTAAAAGAAAGTGTCTCTCCATGACATAACTTTTAAAGAGGATATTTTTTTTCTACATGGCCCAAATGTACCTAAGAGTTAAAAAGGAATAATGATTACATGAGAACTTCAAGCTCACAGGTCTACAAAATTCTTATAAACATTACATTTAAAAATCCACCACTCTTAATAGTATAAGAGAAATGTAAAAGTATGTAGAATATTATATCATAGAAGAACCAGAGGGAGAGGATGCAAAATTGGTTAGCAAGAAATATAATTGATAGAAAACTTGAAGGTAAGGTACCACAAGAAATACCTAGGAACAAATAAAGCATGTATGTGAAAAAAGTGTGAGGCAGGAACGAAACTAAAACTGAATAGGGTAATGTGAAGGATCACAACCAACTAACCTTTGCATTGAAATTCTAATGACGATGATGTGGCCATTCTTTATAAATTAAAATTTAAGATTGTAATAATTTTCATTAGTCTGCCATGACATGTATATGTTTAATTTAACTTCTCCTGCAATCATCAGGAACAAACCAAGAAAGTATCCTTGAGGGATAAAAAAATGTTGATGGCATTGTAACTACCTAATCAATGTTAACATTGCATATTTGAAAGTGCATAACTATAGGAATATATATGCAGAATAACTTTAACTAATTTAGCTCACCTGTAAAATGACATAAACAAGCCTCTGTACTGAAAATTGTGTTAGTGTCAAAGGGGTGTTTTATCATTCATGAAATGTTGACAAGACAAACACCTACATTGAATTGAAAAGAAAGGAAGAATTGAGAGCAAAAAGTAAAGAAAAACCTGAAAGCACATAAACATCATTTTTCTCCCCATTTAGTTTTAGGGAGCAATAAAAAACAGGAATTTTTAAAATAAGAAATAAAAAAGCTCTGTTGTCTCAATTTTAAGTTATCTCTAACCTTCCTCCATTCAAAGGGATATCTTCTGTCTGTTTCAATATCATTTGTACACTGAGCAGTCAATTTTTTTCACCACTCCTTTGAGGACGCCAAGTGCCAACAACAACATCTTTGTCTTCTGTTGTAGACCATCTGTGAGTACACATTTTCATCATGTGGTTTAGGCAGAGATGAAGGAAATTTCTAATGCAGCATCCTCCATCAATAGTAATCCTGTAGTTCCAAGAAACCAAAACTTACTATTGAGGCATGACAGTTTAGTGAAAACAGTAACCAAATAAATTAGGACAATTTGCAATTTCCACAAAAAAGTTGCAAACTGTCCTCATTAATTTGATCATGGATCGTTTCCACCATATCCCACCTGACTCTATAGCAAATACAGTAATGATTAGTACCATAGTAAGGAAGGAGCGTATAGTAGAGGTAGGCTAAGGATTGCCTATGAGAAACAGATAATAGAGAATTTTAAAGTTAGGAGCTACAAGGGTATGAAGAGGCTGGCAGATGACACAGGGTAGAATGGAGAGCTGAGATGGACAAACGAATATTCAGTCTCCAAACATAGGATGATAATCAATAAAGGTGGCTGGGCATCTGAATGAATCAACTGGTTGGATTGAGGCATGATATTATGGAAGTCTACCATCATTAAAATAAAATAGGACTTTTCCACTGATAAAATAATAATTCTTTAACCCCTAGCTGCAGCAGCCTCGTTCTTTAATGACGGCTGTGTGTGGGAGAAAAGTAGCTGTGGCACTCTTCCTTTCTACTACCATCAAAGGTTTATTAGGTGGTAGACAACCCTTATTGACAAGAGTAGGCCAATTTCCTCCAAGTGGTAGTGGGGATACAATTGACTATAGTCAAAATATTTTAAGCAGGACTATATCCACATTTATTTTCCTTGATAATATCTGATTAATTTGATACCAAGCAGTATGTAAATACTTACAGTACTAACATGAATGTATTCTCTTCAGCCGCATGCCAAAACATTGATCAACGTATTCTGCAAACTAGGGGTTAAAATGACCAGGGTTTCGATGTTATGTCATCCTCAAGTGACATAAGGATAACATTGTACATATGTTGAAACCAGAATCTATTATAAAAAATTATTTTTATCAGTGGGAAAGTTACTAATTTTGACATGAACTATTCAACTGGTTGTGCAATTATTTAGTAACCAATACTGGCAGATATAGAGGCATGATAGTCGGGAGCAAATCTAATTGAAAAGGCTTTAGTAAGTACCAAACCAGAAAACAGCTGCAATGGGAAGTCAAAAATAAACATTACACCAACGTTCACAAGAATAGCACCATGAATGATGATAGCGGTCACAAACCTGATTCCCTGGTTTTTGCAATATGTTGGGTCTGAGTTGTCCTCTTTCTACATACATATATGGCTATAACACCTCTTACACTTTTTGGTCCACATATCACTTCAACTTGTCTGTATGGAAGTGAATGTCTGTTTACATGGTATAATCCATATTGCAGGTTTGTGACCCCTGACTACTTGGGACCTCGGAGGATTTACCTACACCAAAATGACACACACACTCATTTAAACAAATGATGAAAGGCCTACTGTTCAGAATGTATTCACAACCTTGAACAAGAAATGAAACGGCATTGCAAATTCACATCCCAAATCACAGTACATAAAAGAGGCATATACAAGTGAATGAACGGAAAAGTTTAATTTTAAAATTTTTTTAAGAAAAGTAGTAATTTTTGTTTATATGGTCCATCAACAGCTCTGGTCATTTTGCACCTCTTCTGTTCAAAGATTCGGACAACACAACCACCATGCCCTGGGCAGGACTTGAACTTGCGACCTTTGGATTAGCTGGCAAGCCTGCTACCCATCAGGTAACCCAGTCGGAACGGAAAAGTTAACTGCTTGGAAAAAGCTCGAGTTTTAGGTATTGACCCCCTACTGAGCCATGATAATGAGGTTATACATGTCTCACACCAGGAGCACTAAGTCTTCTTATCAAATGATTAAATGCAAAAAGTATATCATGTTACAAAGGACACAGTGCCAACACCAGTGATTTAGCTCTCAAAACCAATCAAGATGAGCAGTCCTGGTGTCAGCCGCATAGAAATGGTCCCTCTTGGTGAACGGTGGGTGGAGTTATGACTACCTACCATTCCTCGGGTCTTGCCTCCCCTTCTTAACGCTCTCACTGGCACACTGGAGAGGAAAACAGTGTTGACAGTTTTCCTCACACCGGCAGAGGGAAATTAATACATAATTAATTAAACAAGTAATATATTGTATAACATTTTACTTAATATTAATAAACTACTTTATTGGAATGTTTAAGATGGAAAATTACAAATAACTCCCTAAGTTAACATACAAACATAAGCTTGCAATACCGAGAGAGAGGACCGAAAATGACAAGAGCTGGTAACTACAATGATGTGATGCTGATAGGGGAGGGAAGGGGCTCGGGGTGGGGTAGCTGAGGACAGAGAGGGGGTGTGCAGAAATTTTCGTGTAGGACCATTTCGAAGAGGTTGAACTCTACTAAGGACTCTTTTTTTATGGTTTATGACCAATGATCACAATTTAAAAAAATACTTTCTCAATGATTCATCTCTAGCCTGATGACATACTGTACATCAAGCACTAGTATTCAGTCACAACATGGATAAAAAAAAATTGTGACAATACACCACTGAACATATTAGAGGAACAGTCAGTCGTTCTTAGCCTGTGGGTGCAAGCCTCTAACACCAGGTGTATACGAAAAATGCTCAGGCTTTTCTGAGGAATGTTTGTATTTCCACATTTAAATGTATATTAATATCATTGACATCAATTTTTTTTACTTTCACTGCAAACACTTACGGAGCAATTAATGTAGTTTATTTACCGTAAATGACTAAACATGGTCCCCTGCGATTATAAGCCTCCTCCCTGCCCCTCCAAACTTTCAGGTCTCACTTTTAGAAAAAATTAACATCTTATATTGGCATCTTCTTTTTTGGGTAAATCACACTTCTTATGTCAAAAATTGAATGTGTTTGGTACGAATTAGGTACGAAACTTGAAATTTTTAAATATCTTAGAATTGTAATTTGCATTCAGTATTTGCCTTTGGTGTAACTCCACAATTTATCATAATCTAATACCTTCTTGTTTAATTTTAGTTTGTGTTTAAATAGAATAGGCAGTTGTATAAATGTGAAGGGCAACATCTCTGAGAAAACCTACTCGATGGACTTTATATATGTCCCCTCGCTGGACCCGGTAAACCCGAGAACTCTTCCTATTGTCAATAAACATTTTTATTTTTACAAATTAGAAAGTTTTATTGAACTAAAAAAATAATTACCCAACATAGAAAATACTGTAATAACAACAGCATTTCAACCATTTTAGGCAGTATCATTGTATTTATTTCTATAGTGTATATTTGTTCATTATTTTCCAATTTCCTTATAGATTTAAACATTTTATTTACACACATTGAAACAGGTGTTGACTTTCATGGTGCCCAAAAATGGTCCCCCCATAACTTTTTATGGCTGACCTTTAGGCCAAAAAAGGGGCTTATATTCGGTCATTTACAGTATATATTTTCCCTCCTATTCCATTTAGGGAAAAAAATAATTTATAAAAAAACAGTGCTGATAGATCAGCACATGGAATTTCCTTCACATAGCCCAAGGACCGATAGATCAACCCACTGGCAAAAAATGGGTTAAGCAAGCAGGTGTCAATTTAAAGTATGCAGAAGTCAATTTAAAGTTTACCTGAAGTGCTTAAGTGAATTTCTAAACACCCCAATGAAGTTGATCCCAGTGAATCTGTTACAGTAGCATAGATTAGAGATAACATGAACAAAATGACGCTTCCATTTAAATTTAAAATACTGATGTGTTTCTTGATCAAATGAAAAAAATCTCATCTGATAATGAAGGAATTTCTCTCTTTTAGGTTACTTTTGATTTACATTCACATTTTTTCCACCACAGTTTCACCAGGTTTCCATTCAGCTCCTTGAACAAATATCCTTATGCTTGGTTCCAAAGAGCCTTAAAAAAATAATAATAATGATAATAAATGATGGCAGTAGACCAAATATGGCTGAAAACTTGGAATGGTAATTAAACAGACAGAGTAAAAATAAAAATTCATAGATATGTATTGTGCATTCATTCAGTGTAATTTACACATCAGTAAATAAAAACCAACTTCAACAGTGTCCAACTATTTAGAACCATTCCAATCAATCCTTAATGACTGAAAAAGGGAATAAATAGAGAAGGCATAAATGCAAAAATCATCACTGTCCACAAACTTAATAGACATCACCCACATTCAATTTCATTGTAGGCATATATTCTCAACAGAGAGTCACGTACCTTCATCGGGTCTATCTTAAATGCAACAACTTAAGTACATTTTACCAGCCTCATAAAATTTTTTACAGTGAGGCTAGATGTCAAAAGTTTTTCGGTAATTTCGTTTTAATTTTTCGCCTGGATATTTTGGTCCCAGAACGAGAGGGACAAGACTAGTACTGACTAAACCACACAACCTGATGAAAGAAAAACATTATGTACAGAGGTACACACGCATGAAGTTGAAAAAAATCTGGTGCCCATACTACAAACTTCCTTATGGTACAACAACGATTGTCGACATCATGAATTTATGGATTTTATTATCCACCAAATGTCTTTTGAGTGAGACTCAAATCACACGACCGAGTAGAGCGCAAAGTTCAAATGCTGTCGTAGATTTTTTGGTATTCAGGATACTTCTGAGTAGACATATTCAGATGACAAGATTTCACCCACTCTCCTGTGTGCATTTTCAGGCTGGAATGGCCAATGGCATTGATTTTCTGAAAGACTATGGACTTTCGAGTAGAGGGGGTTGCCGTCAAGAACAGACAGGAAGATAAATCAGCACATCGAATCAATATTGCATCATCATATTGTGAGTAATCAATATTGTGACAGAAGCATTAACAGAGCCAGGTCACAAAATAGATTTAAATTCATCCAAAGATTCTGGTAGAGGAAAAATGCTACATCTGGAGAATAATCAGGGAATCTGGAAATAGTAAATCACCTGAATAATATCGATAGAGAGGATTGCTACTCCATTTCCAGCACTTGAACATGTATATTACAACCCCCAACCTGGAAATCCAGCTTCTTGGCAATCCACCATTGTCAGCCATGCTGGTCAATCAGAAAGAAACATCCGAGCAGCCACCTTATTAAATAAGTAATGGCAAATCGAAGCAAACTCCACTTCAATCCAACCTGAAGATGCCCACAGCAGGGTGGGTTGAACATTTCCATTTGAAGATGTCTCCGAGTAAGTATCCGGAAAGCAAATAAATCATTGTTGGACTTTGCGAAAACCTCTGTCCGTATTTCACATGCTCCCACTCATGGTGACCAAGTTGGGGGCTCCTTGCGGGAGGGAGGAAACCACGGCACGCTGTGGTCGACCATACGACACGTTCTGCCGATGTGAGAGATGGGGAGGGAGGTAGTGGGAGAGCGTGTGGGAGGGCTGGATGCCCACCCGCTGCGGCACGACCAGCGGTGCCGAAGACGATGCTGATGCTGCAGCGGGCACCCTGGCCCTCAGCACAGGCCTTCGCCCTCCATCCATCTCCGACGGGTGGACAAAGACATGACCGTCGTAATGTGGGTCCCTCCTGCGGTGCAGCTCCTTGGCCCTCGAGAGCGCCCTGGCATCCGCCCACGAGATGAGGCAGGATGCTGGGAGCCATGCCAGTGCCGTGCAGAGCAGGACGGCCCCGACCACGTTATCTCGGAGGAACACCAGCACCCGACTGATGCTTATCTCTTCGATGATGTCCCAGAAGCGTTCCACCACGTCCTGGACGGTCTTCTCACATACACCCTGAGAGAGACCATGTGCAAAAGGATTTTCTAAACCACATACTTGAAAATTGTATGAATTTATTTTAGCTGATAGTAGAGGGCAATACTTTGTAAAAATCCATGAAATGCATGGTGGATAAAATAAAACCTTTTCTTTTCCATAGAATTCTGTGGAAAAAAAGTTTAATTGTATTTCAACCTCTCTATATGCATTGGTATGTCACAGTAGAAAACAAAGGTTTTACAAGAATATTTAAAAATGTCCCTGGATTTAACCCACTCAAAACAGATGCCTTGAATTCAAGGCATGTTGTGCTATGCTGAAATGCCTGGAGAAATAAGTGTGAGGTGTGTTCTCACGCCTTGACTTCAAGTAATGTAAAAATGTTGTTGATACATGAAAAATTACTGTCACTTTGCAAGAATATTGTGTAAATTACTTACGAACATCTAAAGATTTATTTAACAAAAAAAACTTCTAAAGTGGGGAAGATTTCTGGAATTCATTCAGCATTGAATGTGTTAAAATGCACTTGCAAATTACGCATGGGTTCATTTTACTTGAGAGTGGAAGCCAATACTTTGTGGAAAGCCATGAAAAATGTACAGTGGTTAAGATTCTTTCCAACAAAATTCTTTGGAAAACATACAAGTTTTAATTTTATTTTAATCTCTCTTCTGCATGCATGGGTTTGTTACAGTGGAGTACGGATTTTGACAAGACCATTTTATAAAGTCCTTGCATTTATATTGTAGCACTTACATGCAAAACTGCTAGATATTTCACCGTATTACTTTCGAAAAACGTATTATCCAACAACGATGATACCATTTGGAGAGCAGCT